>CAUEEP010000930.1:1667500-1812500 GCA_958450365.1 Mesorhabditis belari | reverse complement strand
CTGTACATTCACATACTGTACTTTATTTGGCTCAAGCTCAAATCAGCACAAAAATCACAAATTATTGAGCATTGAATGACAAAATGTTTACCTATTCCATAAGATATAACAAAAGAAAGCTTTATTATCAAAATTCAATACTTTAAAGCTATGATAATGATTCCTCTTTAAGATATCGTTTCCGCCTTTTTCAGAGCTCCATTCTCAGTTGATTTTTCTAAAATGGCTTATATTTTTTCATTATCCAAGAATATCCAAATGTCCAAGAAAGAAACTTTGCTGTGGAGATCGATTTCCGCTCCTTCAGATCGGAATCAATGTCAATCTCGGAGTGTCAATACTTGGAGCGTCAATACTCATCCACGAATCCGCCAATAATCTCTGAAAAACAATAACTTTATAGAACGCTTTGAGCTAATGGATTACCGGTTAACAAAGCAGGTTATGGCAAGGGCTTTGGCATCAAATCTGTCGCTAGCGCAATGTGATTCGAATCATACGGAAAAAAACTTTAATTAGATAAAATTTTAAACAATCATTCACCGATTTACCTTTGTTTACTTGTTGAATGCCATTTTGTAATGCAGCTGCATGAGCCAATGCGACTAAAATAAAAAAAGATTGAAAAAAGCACATGAAATCAACCATTTTTGTTGCAAGGATGGTTCAATCCGCTCTCAAGATCCTCCTTAACAAAAAGTTATGAACTTTTCATTAAAATCAAGTAATTTCTTTTTATGCCATACTGTAGAAGATAAAGCAGAAACAATAATTGATTCATAAGAAGGCAAAGAAAGAAACGCCGAGAAACAATCGCACGTCGAAGTTGTTGATCAACCCGTATCTGAAACAGAAGAAAGATTTCACTCAAGAGGGAAGGGCTAGCATTTTTGTTTATTTATCAAATGCCCAATCAAATGCATTTCAAGCCCCAAATATCGATCAAACAACTGACAAAATCATTTCGAACGGCCATTCGGGTATACTTTTCTGGAAAACAAACATTTAAAATTTATTTTAAAGCAAAATCTCCTGTCGGAGCCATCAAGTAGAAATTGACTGGAAAGAATTCGATATTCAGGGAGAAATGGTTTACGGTCAATCGCCTAAATGCAAAACTTAACATTTTGGCACAAGCGTTCCGAGTTTTGATAGTAAAAGTTTCATCAGAGCATCAGAGCAACTTTCAGTACTATGTGATGCTAAATCCAAGATTCGTCCTCTTGCGTTCTTTTTCCTTAGTCTGGTAACCAAATTAGCAAGCCAGATGAGTACTTTAACACGTTTTAATCAACTCTTTTTATGTCAAGTGTCGGATTTCTCCAAGTTTACAGTAATCTAAAGCCGATCTACACAGTCATAGTAATCTGGCAGCCCTTCAGCCTTCTTCCCATCTACCATATTCCGAATCTCTTTCCAAGACCCTCTCCTCTATGTGTGAGGGCCCTCGTCGGGCCGATGAATGCCCCTTGCCTCCCTCTTTTCAAAATAGGCTTCTCTATTCCCTTCCCTGATCCCTTACCCCTCCCTTCCCCTCCCTTTCCCTCCCTTCCCCTTCATTCCCCTTCTTCCCCCTCCTTTCCCCTCCTTTCCCCTCCTTTCCCCTCCTTTTCCCTTTCTTGTGTCCCCTTTTCTCCCCACGTTCGCCTTCCCATTTTCTTTTCTTTTCCCCCATTGCCCCTGCATATTTTCCGGCAATTCGCGCCCCACATTCCTTTCCCTCAAAAAATCTTGGCTGAAGACTCGAACTTGAGTTGTTTTCTTGATTTTCCATATCTGGAGAAGAATTCTTGATTCTTCTTTTTCATTATCAAACACCCCGGAATGCACGATGCCCCCATATCGCAGCGCCGCCGACGCAAAGTACCTCGGCGTGGGTTTTACTTTTGTTTTTTGGGTTTTAAGTGAGCCTCATGGATTTTTATACGCTGGAAGTCATACACTTAAATGTTTAAGGATTCAATTTGACCTCAAAGATAACAAATTTTTAGGATCTGACAGAGTTTGTGGCGTTGATGGACGAGTACTCGAAAGACAAATGGACTCTCAATAAGGTTAGTGATCTAGTTTTAAGTAGTCAGTGTGCAACAATTCGAGCCAAGGGCTGGTTTATTGTTAACCTGAATATATGGCCAACCAAGAGGCTCAAGAACAGCTCTGATAACCAGGGATCATTTGTCTAGAAGTTGAACTTGCAACTGCACTTTCTTTTGTTCTCTAATATTCTTTCCCATTTCGATCGCGATTTCCAAAGCTTAAAAAAGAAATGTGAAAACCCAAAGGAATCGGTAGAAAAAAGACCCAAGGGATCATAAAGGAAAGAAGATAAAAAAGAAGTAAGGGAGTCCCTTCAGCCTCAGAACAGCGGAGATCAAGTTACTCACACCATCCACCCCTCCACATCCCCTCCTTTCCACTTTCGACAGGGAAAACTCAAATCAATCCTCCACACAAACGATCATGAAACTTTGAGGGAAAGAAGGCGTTGAAGGATCATGAGAAAAATTTGAATTTGATTTGACCGGAGAAAAAAGGCTGTAGTTTTGAGATCTTGTCACAAAACGGCCAAATAAAACAAGACAATGGTACAATTGAGCCAAGAATGAAAGGAATGTAAGAATTTGCCCATGTTTTTTTCCAAAATCTATTTTCATCTCAATTCTCGTTGACCACAATTCTCGGAATTCTCTCAGGCTCAGATGGGTCTCTGGAATTTCCCTAAAAAACAGCGAATCTCTCTCTTTTCCAAGGAATGTCTCAAAGAATTTCTCCACTTTCCCTTTTCTTCTCAAAGGTCCCTATTTGGATGTCCATCCGAAAAGCATTAGTTTTAGTCTTTCTTTTCAACTTTCATTTTGTTTTTTTCTTTTACATTCCCCTTTTCCCAAACCTCTCTTCACCTAAATCATTCACTAAGCTCTTGAGTCATTTGAAGAATGAACAAAAACTAACGGTGTGAGTCTTTGAAAAGTTAACTGAGAAGTGAACTGAGAAGAGAAGAATGCGCCAATTTCAGTCAGAAGATGGTGTCTGGTTGAAGCAATCAGTGATGATCAAGAATGAAATTGAGACCTTCAATCGACAGACACATATCCTTCGAAGTAGCCATTACGATTTACCTGTTTTGTGGTTCAATTTTTATCATCGAGGTTTGTAATTTGAAAATGATCTTTTGATATGGTATCTCTTCTAGATGGCCGACCACTTCGTCTTGATGAGATATCTGATCTTTTAACAAAGAATGATCTCACGAAATGCTCAAATTTTGTAAGGTAAACGATTTAAAATGTTAAAATGTCTAAAGATTTGAAAAATCGGAATTTGTTTACAGACTGGTCACGCAAGAAATTCACCCATACTACGGGGTCCTCTTTTTCTTCATTGATCCACGAAAAGCGAAGAAAAACATTGAAGATCTAGAAGGAAATGGAAATTTCATTGTTCGGTTGGTGGAGATCTTTTGAAAAATTGAAAGAATGGTATTTAGATGGTTATCTTTATATGGAGCAATCATTGGAATGACACTTCCCAATGAAATTCTCCTTTCAGTTGGAATTGATCCGCAAGCACAGAACACATTGTAAGTTTATACTTGCACTGTCTTTAGAACAAATGTCTTTAGAACCTTTACAAATGGATCCGATTCCCTATCATCTGATCGAACTCTCTCCAAATCTCTCCAATCGACATGTGTATCAATAAATGAAGATATTGAAGAAGTTGATGAGATTATTGAAAAAGAACGGATAGGGGAAAAGGAGGAAAATAGAGAAGAATCGATTCAAGAAAAGGTTTGTTGATATAGCTGATAAGTCCCTGATAAGCTGATAAGTATCAGCTGATAGTATCAACTTCTATAGGAACAAGATTGAACAATCTTTTCATTCACCAGCTAACCGATCATTCATTCAGCTAACCGATCGAAGACTTACATCTGTTTCCGACTCTCTCGATTCAGCTCACAATTCTCCAATTTCTTCACATAGTCCGTAGATTCTAGAGATTTTCTCTAATTCTTATTCTTAGCGTTCAATTTTTAGCTGATTTTCTGAAAAGTATTGTAAAGTTGCAGCCTTTTTATTCAAACAGAATATTGAACAGACAGAACAAACAATATCTTGATATTTGAGACATTAGAACTTTACAAAACTTTAAGTCTTATGTTTCGTTTATAACCTCAAAATACCTTCAAATTTCACTGGTTTCATCTTTGTTTAGCAATTTTTCTACGCGTTTTAAAATAGAGGTACTTGTGGAATATCCGGGGGGGTCTTTCAATATCCGGGGGGCTTTCAATATCCGGGGTTCAAACCGGGGGTAAAATTTCAAGATCCGGGGTAAACTTTCAAAAACCAACCTCAATAAATTGAATATCTTTACATTTGAAGGGAATTTGTCACCAAATCACTTAAGCGGCTGAATATCTTTAAAAGGGGTCGTGTATAACGTATATAAAATTTTACCCCCCTCCCCCGGATACTCCACAAGTACCAAAATAGAATTTTTACTTTATTATATAACTTTTAACTTTTATCTATTCATTTTTCTCTAAAAATCATAATCATTAATTCAATTTGAAGGTTCTTTGTATCATTGCCATTTTTCCATACATTTCCCGAAGTTTTCCCGAAAAATTCCCAGGGTTTTGTCTTTGCTTTTTTTCAAAAGAAAAGTTTATGCAAATTTTTCACAAAAAAAAGAATAACCATATGTACAAACATAAATCGAAAACGGAAAGGGTAAAAAATGATAAATTTTGCGAAGGAGCACAGATCAAAAAGGGAAGCGCTTAAAGAGGAATTTTGCTAATATTTCAAGTTCAGGTTTTATTTTACAGTATTCAGCTTTTTGATCCATTTCCCTACTCAATTTGATCCATTTTTACTCTTCCAAAATTCCCACTATCAAAAAACTTGTGGCCGACAACAAAAGAGAGGACTCGACACGAGAGAATTTCCCCAAAAAAAAACAAACTAAAGCACTCGAATCGTCCTGATCATTCGATTGGAAAGCAAAACGTAAAAATCTAACAAATTTGGCAAAAAAAACATTACAAAACATTAAAAACAAAACAAAAAAATTTACAAAATGAAAATACTGAGAGATCACAATGATTGGACTCAATAAAATGATGCCTAGAACTCAATAAAATGATGTTGACTGTTCTCTTCTTAATTGAAACTTTGAAAAGTACGCTACAGAAAGCTGCCGTACTCTTTTGATTGTCTTACCTGTTCTCTTCTTAATTGAAACGTTGAAAAATACGCTACAGAAAGCTACCGTACTCTTTTGATTGTCTTATCCTTAACTACTTTTAAAAAAGTTATCCTAAATACGGCATCGTTTCTATAAAATACCTTTTTGAAAACGATTTAATCAAGAGGAAAACAGTGGAGTGAAAAGAGAAATTTGGACCTTATAAAGTTGAAATTGGTCATTAAAAATACAATATTCAATTAAGAATCTATTAAATCTTTCGAATTTCCTTCGGAACAAATTAATATTCAGAAATGGAGAGAAATGGGGGAAATGAGCTTTGGGAAGGACAAGGACAAGGACAAGAATTCTGTTACCCGACATCAAATTTGTGTGGTCGTCAATTGAAAAAAATTGGAAATGAGAAAAAAGGGAATTCAAAAAGGGAATTCAAAAAAGTGGACATATTGGAAGTGAATATTATTGGAGTCTAATCAAAGATATTTTCATATGTTTTTTTTTTGTTAAAGATTGCTACCGTTTTCCCGTTTTCAACTCGTCAACACCGAGAACAGAAACCTGAAATTTGGGATAAGTTACGTGAAGATTGGACAACATTGATATGGGGATTTGGATTTAATCTAACAAAAAGTATCTTCATCAGTACCGTTTAAAGCATTTGAATTCATTTTCAACTAGTTTTTTTTTATTCTACCCAACCTGTTCGTTAAATCTGACAATCGATCCCGAAGATGAACTCTTTGAGATTTTGTTTTGTGTTGTGCTTGTTTGTTCTTCTCTTTTCTCATCTCCACATTTCAAATCTTCTTCAGAGCCTTCTATTGAGTCTAAAAAGGAAAACGAAAAGATATTCAATGATTTGTTGAACTGACTATTCGTTCGAATACTCCAAACACTGCTCCTTCTCGGCGGTTCGATATAGGAGACAACGGTGGAAAATTTTGTTTTCGTCGAATCTTTTCTTTGCACATATCCATCCTAAATTGCAAATATAAGCTTTTGCTAATTGTAAGTTCGATTTTCAAGCAAACTTACCCTATATTCTAACTCCATTTCTTCTGAAGTACATCGTTTTCCAATCGAGGCTGAGCTTGCGATTGTTTTCAAGAAATTGTCGGGGAGTTTTCCTAAAATTCTAGTTGGAACTAGGGCAGATCAAAAAAAATCATTCGCCGCCAGGGCTCGAACCTAAGCCTAAGCCTGAGCTTACTGGGCAACCGTGGCAACCACTACACCACAAAGCACCCGATCCCCCTTACTCCAGAGGGAGTTAAGTTTTGCCAAGCTATTCTTAGTGCCAAGCTATTCCCCTACCTCGACTATCCTTCGGTCCACAACAACAAGTGCATAATAGAAGAGCACAAAGACCAATCGGGATCATCGCCACACACAAAGGGATCACAATCTGAAAAACAAATCTGATTGATAAAGACAAAAGAGATTTCTTTGATAATCGTTAACTAACCAATTCAATGTTGAACCTTTCACACGGCTTTCTCGTGACTCCCGCTCCATCTGTACTCCTTCGTACTCGTCTCGTCTCATTCGAATTTAGAATTTCATCGCTGAAACAATCATTTTCTTTGAATTATCAGACATCAAAACCTGTCACCAAACGATAAAATGATTGATGTGGTCTCATTTTTGAAAAATCGATTCAACGTTGAATTGTCGTAGTGTCTAGAATGGGTTTTTTTTAATTTAGAAATGAATGCTGTACTAAAGATTCTATAGATTTTAATTAAATAGCTTTGTGGATACTAAGATTTTTCTGTTAAATTAATTTGGACCGGAAAGCAATGATGATAAATGAGTGAGTGTGTCAGAAAAGCAAAGAACAAAGTATGGCCGGGTTTTCGTCATTCTTATTTTTTTGCTACTAATTGTCTTTAAGTTAATTAGATAGATTTAGAAAAATTTATCAATTCTTTAACTCAATCAATTTATTTATAATCAATCAATCAATTATCAATCAATTTATTCTTTAACTTTTTAAATTTGTTCTCCAAAGAATTTCTCAAAAAGTTAAGGGAAAGTTCAATGAGTTGAACGTTTCCCAATCAGATCGATCCACAAAAAAGTCGATTCTCAACAATTTTTATTACGTTTTCAAGTAATGAGAGAAATTTCGATGATTTTTCCTTGTTTGAAAGGTTGAAAGATTTGACAAAAGTCTCAAGGCAAATGAAAAACAAAGATTGGCAAACTTTGAGATCATGTGATGAGTTGATAAAGATAAAGGGTTTTGGGGAAAAATGGAGAAAATGGATTCTTGATTAAGAGAACGGAATCTCTGAATCTGAATTCTTGATTAAGAGAACTTAAAACAGACTATTCAGCTTAAAACAGACTATTCAGCTGCTTTGTCTTTCCCTCTCGATTTAAAATAAAATAGCTCAGTGGTTAAAGGAATTGGTCGGAAAGGCTGGGGCTGGTTCAATCGTCTCTCCAGAAATCTTTATCTTTCCAATTCCTTCACCAATATCGTGCTATATTATGAATCCATCCATCTTTAAGCTATTCAACATTTCCATCTTTATTCGTATTTCTATGTAAATCCTATAAATCTTCTCTGAAATCATTAGCTTAAAAAGCAATTTTGATTTAGCTTTCAAGGTAAAACATTCCTATTTACAATTAATTTGGATCGATCTAACAGAAAGCTTTTTTTGACAAGAGATTTCTTTCATCATCCTCAATAACTAACTTTTCTTATACTTTTTGCGTAAATTACTCAAATTCCGGGGATTTCGTGGGCGGAAACGACTCGTGAAATCATTCACAAAAGAGACGAGTCGAAATTTACGATTTCAATTTTTGCGCTCACTTTCTTGGAGAAAAAAATAGCTGAAAAAAGGAAATGATAAATAGATTCTGACAAATTTTTGAAGGTAAAAAGGGTTGAAATCACGGAAAAGATTATTGGGATTGCTGGGGGAGTTGAAGAGATTGGCCCGAAGTTGGGAGATCTGACAATGAGAAGAACGTTTGGTGTTTGACATTTAAAAAACTTGACATGACAAACGTGACATTTAAAAAGCTTAACATTTAACAATGGATAGAACTCTTAAACACAATAGAGTTCTTAAATAGTATTTAAAAATTAAACTTTGCTTTGAAAACTCACGCTGAACAGTTCTTGTTACACGCACGACAGACGGCCGGAGCTGCATCGGCTGTGTGAAATGGGGAAATCACGGAATAAATGGTGAAAATTGAAGCGATGGTCAGAATTTGAATATGAAGAGAAAAATGTTGAGATGAATGGATGGATTGATGGTGATCGAAGAGAGGGAAAAGCCACATAGAAGAGGGAGGAGGGCAGAAGAGTGGAAGAAGGGGAAGAGGAGGAAGAAGGGGGACAACGGGCAGAAGGGGCAGAAGGGGCAGAAGGGGCAGAAGGGGCAGAAGCTGCGGAAGACTGCGGAGGGGATGATAGACCCAGTTCCTAAAATATTCTATTGTATGATTGAAATGAAATGAGGACAAAGAAATAAAGACATTGCTCACAAGATAGTTTTATCAAAAGGAATATGACTCATTTAGGCAGAGAGTGCTTGTAAGTTTGGTGAGTTTCACACGGAGAAAGCAGTAACAACAGCAGTAACAACTTAAGTCAAAACTTTATCAAGGTGATAAGCTAGATATTAAAAACGAAATATATAAGAATTTCAAAATCTACAGGCTCTAGAGAGCATTAAACTTACTATTAGTCAAAAGCTCTGATTTCCAAATAGATCAAAGTTACTCATCAAACGAACAAAGATAATAGCAGACGATTTCAAGGTCATAAAAGTCTTCTACAAATACATGCATTTTAAGAAAAGTTGAAAGGGTTAACGTTGATCGATTTCTTACACCAGTTTAAGCTATAAACTTTCCCCACATTTACTCATTCCTTCCCAAAAAGGTTCATCGTGGTAAATTTCGAAAAAACTTCAAACAATCCGCTTTGTTTAAATAAAGGAAAAAGAGAAGAAAGAGAATGAAAGAGAATGAAAGAGAATGGCCCGAGGGAGGACAAATCACTCATTCATATCATTTCAAATAGGGATACAGTGGAAAAATCTCGAAATCAGGCAAAAATTGAGGAACGGAGAAATGAACGGATGGGAAGGGGATGGAAGGGGCAAAGAAAAGACAATGGGGTAATCAATGAAAAGAAAAGGAAAGAGATTGAGAAAAGAAATGAAAAAGAAGGGGGTAATCATTCTAAAGGAAATGGAGGGGATGGGGGTGGGGGGAGGGTACTGAAGGGGATGGGGAGAACGGCTCACTGTCGACACGTTCCCCCGTCCTACCCCTCCACCACTCCACCCCTCCTCTCCCCGCCACAAATGATGAACCCCGTGTAATCGTTGCTTGTGTGCTGATGATAGGAGATAGGCATCATTGTGGAGAAAAGATCAAAGGAAAAGGGAAGCCTTGAGATATTGGAAGGTAGACGGTATAATTAGAGATAGAGAAAGTGATCGTGATTGTGAAGCTGCAAGATTGTGAAGCTGCAAAGAAAGTGAGGCAACCTTTTTAACGATGTACTGTTGATAGGTACAGTTTTTCAAAAGATTAGATAAATGCACATACAGGAGTAGTTCACTTTATGCCAAGCACACTAGTCTCAAAAATTGTAGACCTACAATAGGATGAACTTAAAATTTCTCAAGGTTTAATGATACTCAGGCTCATAGTCAGATAGTCTAAAGTCTTAAGCTCATAGTCTTAAGCCTAATGCGACAGGCTAAAGTCTAAATGCTTTTTAGCATACTGTGAAACAAGAGGCTGGATCTTGAAGAGAAAGAGAAAAGAGAAAACATCAAGTTGCAAGCATCAAGCATCAGTTTATCAAGACTTAATAAGTGAAATCTTTAAAAATCATCAAGTATCCAATGACAAAATGATGAACTCTATTCGATACAAGAAAAAAAGATTGAAGGGGAATGAAAGAAATGAAAGGAGTGAATGATCGAGTGTCTCTCAAGGTAAAACCAATAAGAAAATTATGACCGTCCATCCATGAACATGAAAAAGGGGAAAAAGATCATATCTTTTCATTCATTTTCTCGATTTTTCTCAAAGAAATAGAATAAGTAATCGATTAGATCTACTCTCGTTTTCATCGTTTTTCTCGACTTGCAAAGTTATCCCAATTTTTGTGTTTGTTTGTCTTTTATCATTTTGGCAGATAAGCACAGGGGAAAGTCTGTACTCTGTCTTCATTTCTCCGAGTGAGAACTAATGAAAAGTTGCCAATGGATCGGTGTTTACTGTAGCGCAGTAAACACTAATCCATCGGCAGTATACAACAAGTAAAAGACCAGGTTTTATCCTCAATGAAGCTTGGAATGAAGAGGAATGTTCACTGCCAAATTTGCACTGATTGTCATTGTGATTTGCACTGATTGTCATTGTTTATGAAGTCTCAATCAACTTGTCTGTCTGCTTGTATTTCATTCTCTCTTGTACATTTCTCAATATTTCTTCTTTTCCTAACAAATCATTAATAAAGTGTTCATTTTTTTTTGTCTTTTTCTTGATTGTTTGATGAACTGAACTTTATTTCACTCACACCTCACCGAAAGAGAAAACACAATTATTTTCTACTCAAAAAGAAAACGACAAAACCTTTAAAAGATTGTTTTACAAAAACTCATGTACACAAATGATCTACCTGTTTTTTTGAGCCTTTTTGGGAAAATTGAAGAATCTCTAATAGAAATGGTAATCGAAAATGACAAGAGACAAATATGAAAAACCTTCTACAGATAATTCTATTTCTAAAGAGTCGTAAAAACTACCGTACTCCTGCTTTACAAAAATTAAAAGAATACAAGTTTACGGTAGATTTAGAGTAGATTTAGAGTAGATTTTTTTTAGAAAACTCCTTAGCCAAGTAGCTGATTTGGGTCCAGCCTAGGAAAAGAGTTAAATAAATCTTACAAAGCTATACAATAAATGCAAATCGAGTAAACTCCTTATTACAGTACTCATCAAAGAGTCGAAAAGTTACGCAATCATTTCACAGTGACACGTGAGTTTTCAGTACTTGGACAAGTTGTTGGCTCAATTCCTGCTTTAAGGAAATTTGTGTTCAAATCAAGGCCGATCTTCAAGTTTTGTGGCTCAAGAAAGTAATCGATTGTTGTCCAAATCTCGGATCGCTCAATTCTCGACAAGAAAGTCGCACGAACCTGAAAAATATTTGAGATTATTTTGAAATACTTTGAACTACATTGATCTCATTGATCTCTCATTGATTCTTTTATTTTCTTTTGCATGACTCTTTCCACTCAGCCTTTTCCACTCAGGCTTCAAAGCTGAATATCTTTCAATTAAAGCTTTAAACAGATATTTTATTTGAAAGAGTTTGGAAGGAAGGTGTCTAAAAGCCTTTTCTAGCATAATCTAGGGAAGCTACAGTATGCCTGAATACAGTAGGCCCGTGGATTGTACTTTAGGAGATCTGTGAAGTAATTGTTCTCTTTTAGCAAGAAAGAGCGACCCAAATTCAACCCAAAACAATATCAAAAAAGCCCTTTCATTTCCGTTTTTTCAAAGATTACGATAAGGCTCCACATCGTCTTTCCGTTTTCTCATCCAATAGGAAGTGTGTAAGGCAAAAGGGAACGCTTAGTCTTCTCTTGTCTTTTTGTCACAGTTCATCGCGCTTTTCTTCACCAAGAAGGACAAATCTTTTCATAAAAGAGTTCTAATCTGAAAAAAAAGAGCAAAAAAGGAGATAATGCACACAGACAAATCTTTCAACCACAAAACGATGGTCTTGTCGATGAATGATTTCATCCGGAAATCCCCCCTTCGAAAGCTATCGACAAAAAGGGCAATCAGTGATTTATGTTGGGAAATCTTTGTGCAAAGAGAAGCTTGCAAATGATAAAATAAGGGATTTTTAAAGAGAGAAATAGATGGATTGGAAAAGGGATTACTGTAGGGGTTGGCGGGGGAGTGTTCATCTTTAAAGAGTGGGATGATGGGAGAGTAAGTTTGACAATCAGTTTTAAGCAGGTGAAAGATTGAGATATGTAAGCAAGAGATTTGGACAAAATATGGAAAATGGGTTGATGAATAGATGTGCGTGCTGGTTGTCTTTTTCTCGGATAGAATGGAAAGATTCAATTCAAGTGAGTCTCTATGATATACCAGTTAGCAGCAAGGTGCCGTAGTTAGGATACGCTATGATCTACAGAATGTTTCCCCAGCATTATCTGAAGTTCAGCTGTATTTCAGAAACAGTCTTACTTTCTTTCTATGGTTGCTTCTAAGTTCAGAAGTGTTATCCTATCAATCTACTTCTTTAGCCAACAGACAGTCAAAGGAATCACTGACGTTTGTCTGAAGGTCAGTCCCTTCTTCGTCTTATCCTTCCCCTTTTCATCCTTTATCCCTTGAGGGCATCTCTTCTCACGGAAAATGATAAGTTTCCCGGAAATCCTTAGATAAACGGAAAAGTAAGAGTTTCAAGGAGAAAACTTTGCAAGAAGCCTTTTCTCCCCAATCAAAACCAAACCACGTACACGTAGACATCAAAAAAAAAAGGTGTATACAAAAAAATTTCGGGGTAGTTTGACCTCGGTGAAATGATCTGTGCACAAGTTTGGGTAGATTGATGGGAAACGGCGAAAGTTTTGAGAGAAATAAACTTGATCTCATTTCGGAGTACAGCCGAATCACAAAGAACCCACGCACTAATGTGTGCAGGGTGGAGATCGGTCTGTACTTTGTGCTCCAATAAACGACCTACTTCTGCACTTTTTTTAAAGAAAAAGAGCTGTCAAAAGGGCTCAATTTTCATTTGTCCAGATTTTCGGGTAAACTTCCAAGTCTAATGCACTAAAGCCGGCCTTTTTCTCAGCTACCTGACTCCTAGACGATCATTTGCAAGTTCCCAATGTAAAACCAATTTCTCTTTATCATTTTCCCCTCCTTTGACCTCAAAATTTTCCTCGGCTTAAATATCACCCAGAAATCAGCGTTTCAAGATTTTCAAGAAGGGCAAAAAACGATGGCAATGAAAGTCAAAATAGACCCGAAGAAAGACTGATCCTTTTGTCTTTCCCTTTTTTATGAGTCAATCATTTGTTGGGTTCACTCGAGTGGAAAAGTGGACGTGTTTTCTGATTGAAATGATGAAAAGAAGAGAAGGAAAACAGCGGGAATCATATGATTTTGGAGGGAAATTAATGAAATAACGGAAATAGAAGGGATCTTGATTTCAGTAAGAGACTTGGATTTCACCTAAATTGTTTTCTTTTGTAAATCATTTCATTTCCTTATTCTCTCTTGTCTCGGTAAGCTTGTTTTCATTGAGGGTAAAATGAAATTCGATCTTTCCCCAGAGAATAAAACCCATTCGATTCACTGTAAATCGACTGGGTATCGTAAATTTTTTTCGATCATTTGGCTCAGACCGTTTTGAGAATACTGGTTAATGTATCGGAGACAGGGAAGTGTTTCTGAAAGGTAGCTTTCAAGGGAAAACCTTCAAATTTTATTTGGTTTTCAATGGGTTTCAAAGAAATTTTATTATCAAATCGATGGTTTTGATCTGAAACTGATCTACATTTTCAGGTAAACATTCAGTGTAAATTAAACCAAAACAAGACATATATCTACCGTAGTTTCAGTGCCAAATAATGATCTGCCAACTCTGACAATGATGGAAATGAAGAGAGAAAAATGAGCAACTCAAGGAAAAAGTGTTCTCCTCAATCAATCAAACAAATGATTGTCTTGTTTCCCTTTTTCTATTGTAATTGACTGAAAGTTTACATCATGTTGCCTAGTACAAATCATGTTTTTCAAATCATTTACCGTAAATACTGTAATAGTACCCCACCCCCCTCGTACAGTCGCGTAGTCGCAAAAGTTTTTCAGTATTTCATTTTTTTCAAAGCGCCGGTACTTTCAAAAAATGGGTCTTTGGTATCAAAAAATAGCTGAAATCCAGGGCTATTTTTTGATACCTAAGCGCGCATTGTAGCATAAACCAGTGTCGAGAAAAACTCGTTCAAAGCTAGACTACACAACACTCCGCACCGTCATTATGGGGGTGGGGTACTATTACAGTATTTACGGTAGGCTTTTAACCAGTTGGCTATCATCTTTGGTATCAAAAAATAGCCCTGAATTTCAGCTATTTTTTGATATCTAAGCGTGCATTGTAGCATAAACCAGTGTCGAGAAAAACTCGTTCAAAGCTAGACTACACAACACTCCGCACCGTCATTATGGGGGTGGGGCACTATTACAGTATTTACGGTAAGTATAAAATGGGTCTTTCATCGATTTCCCTACCTGTGCTTCAGCTCGACTCATTTCTTGATGAAAACGACCAAAAATCGTTTCCACTGTCACCATCATTAACACATCATCAAGCGATTTTTCGGCTTTCTCCGATAACTATAAAAGAGATGATAGATAAAACAAATGAAAAATATAAAGTCGGCTGAATACTTTTTGCTCATGGTCAGGAATGACAAAAAAACTGGGTCTTTAAAGTGTTATTTTTTGATACTCACCTTTCTCAATGTTCTGCTCATCATGTTATCCAAAGAGCTTGCCTCGAAATGAAAAAGATTTTCCTAGAGAAAGATTTTTATTGATTGCGAGTTCGGATACAAAGTACTTACCGAAAAGAATTGTTCAATATTGGAGCCGAAACGGAAAAGTGACAAGACGACAGCGTTTGCCGCGACTGATGGGAGAACACGCTGAAATTGAGAATGTGATGCAGTAAAGGTGATTTTGAAATCTTGAGAACACAATTCAGACCTGTTTTGGATCTCTTTTGAGTAGATCTCGTACAACTTTCTTCACAGTGAATGTCACCGGTTCGGGTAGATCAGGCAACTCCTCTTCACCATAAGTTGCCGATTTCAAACGATGGTAGAAGGGATTTCTTCTGAAAATTATTGGAGATTATTGGAGATTATTGGAGAATAATCTATCGCATCCATAGATTATTTGAGGTTTTATACTCAGAATAGAAATGATTTTTGTTTCTCTCTGGTGTTCTCTCACCTCGTGTAAATCTCATAGGCAAGTCCGCCCGTTGCCCATGTGTCCGCCATTGAGAAATCGATGTACGATGAATTGCCTAGAGTTTGAAAATTGCCTAGAGTTTGATTCTATCAAAACTAATATAAATGTTTAACAGAATTTAAATTTGACTCTTTGAAATTTCACAAACCGGCTCTTGCAGTGATCACTTCTGGCGCTCTTGTCGCCACATTTCCACCCAAATCCACGTAATCATCCCTAAAAAGTGAAAGATCTGCTAAACTTTTTGAATTGAATTGATAAGCTAAAGTTTCTTCGAGCTTACTTGTAGTGAACTTTCCATGAACTTGTGGCAAGAGCACATCCAAAGTCAGATATAACCAGTAGTGGGATCTCATCTAAATGCTTTTTATATCTTTTTGTAATTGATTTACTTGATATTCTTTACCGTAATGATCAAATTCCAGTAAAACATTGTCCGATTTCATATCCCTTTGCGCCACACAATTTTTGTGTAAGAAAGTGACACCCTATAAAGCTTTAATCTTTTTAAACAGATGAACTCACTTCTAATAATTGTGCCAGCATTACCGTCCCCCTATGTACATCAAGTGAAACGGGTAATTGTAGATATTCATGAAGATTCATACGATATCTAAAAAGAGAAAGAGAAAAGATGAGTGATCTAAAAAGATGCCACCTTTTCATCACAACAAACAATGTCTTTGGATCAACGTCAAGTGGAGGGATTGCTTCAGGATATCTGAATTGAATCTTTCATAATTGATGTCATAATTTTAATAGGTGCCTGTATTCGGAGAGATTTTCTAACCTGATATGAGCATCGGCAAGAATCGGCATTGTATCAACGAATGCCGTGTGAACTTTGACAATATTTGGATGAGATGAAGGCAATGCGAATCTGAAGGGAAACACACTGATGTTTGATCTGACTTGCTTCCATTTTCACCTCCCAAATTTCCCCATTAATTTCTTTTCACTTCCAGGCAAGGGCACCAGTTCAGCTCCCATTTCTCTCCACAAATATTCCTCTCCCGGCAATTCGTGGTCATAGTTAAACATCAACTTCAACGCCAACGGATATTTCTGGAAACTTATGGTATGGTACTTGCAATATTACAGTACTCACCTTGAATTCATCATCTCTGTTCAGATCGTTGACTCCCGATGAAGTTGATGGAAGAAAGGCCAATCCCGGGTCAACAGTGAATCCCGAAGCTCTTTTCAGATTCATTTGTCGATCTCGAAGTTTCAAAGAATAAACAGCTCCATTTCCTCCTTTTGCTATGAAATCGCCTAGAGTTCTCTATCTTGAATTGCCATAAACTATTCACTAACCAATATCATAGGCATCAATTCTCTCGGGTAACTCGTCTTGTCTCAATGCAGGATTGTAGCGTTCTTTTGTTGCGAATACGTCCTGAAATTTCTATTGTAGCTTATAAATTTGTGATGGCTATCTACTAGAATAATTATGGTATGGTAATTATGGTAATTGTATTACCCGAATCCTCTCCACAACACCAACTTGTTTAGCTTGCTTCACAAAATGATTGAAGTTTTGGAATCTGAAGTCAGAATTTCAAAATGAACAGCTAGTTTTTTTAAAACCTTGAATTGGATCGAATGAGGTGTCGATAATGAGGGATTGAGACAAAAGGCCGAGAGAATAAACGGTGATGTCTCAACAAGTTTTGACCCTAAAAATTTTTAAGTTTTGAATTTTGAATTTTTAAGGAAACAACCATATGATCGTATATTTTTTCTTTGAAGCATTCGTTTACTTACGAATCTAAAGATGAAATTTCTGGGGACCCGTGGAGGGGCTCGAGGCAAATTCTTAACAACAGCGGTGATTTGCGGGACGAGCGGTTGGAAGACCCGCGGAAAGAGACGAGTGTGTCTGGCTAACTGAAGAAAAGATAAATGTACTATTGTTTGAATCTTTAGATACTGCAAAATATCAGTATCTTGTCTCACTACACTGTGAGAACAATCGAACCTCATTTGCAATCCTCAAAGCTCCTTTCGCAAAACGTTTCATCGACATTTTTTTCACAGCTTTCCTCAATCACATAGCACTTGTAATCCTTTCTGAAAATGATTCAGATTTAATGTCCTTGCTTTTTGATTGAAATTTTCTGTTGTAAGAGTAAAATAAGGGGCATTTCTTCTCGAGGTCAGCGGTCATATTATTTACCCTCTGTAGGTCTAGCCCTAAAGTTTCGTCTCAAGAAAAGAACGATTACGGTGGATTCTTCTATGATTCGTCATTCAACTAGGGTTTTGTGTAATGAATAAGTAAATGAGAAAACTTAATTCAAAGTTCAATCAGTCAATAGTCAATAGCTAAAAAAGCATAAACTGTATGTAACAGCGATAATCTTGGAGACTTCAATCGTAAAACTGAAATCAGGATCTAAACTTGAGAAAAGCTGGTTCGGGAGTTTCTAGTTTTGAAGAGACTTGAAAGAAGCCTTTGTTTAACTGAATTACAATTTATTCTGACTCTTTAGTTTCCCTGAAACCATTTCGACATTTGTGATGAGTCATTTGAAGGGAGAAAGGGATTCGGTCATTTATTGATCATCTCAACTTACCAAATTTATTGACTGAGCCAAATGACAAACATTGCGAGCGAATAATGGAAAAGAAAGTGAAATGGCTAAATATGTGTGAATTATTCACACCACTTTCCAAAATTTTGTAGCACTTTTAGTAATCAACGAGTTTTTTCGAGAATAGAGTTTCACATTTGGTTTTTCCTTGCAATTAGCTTTCATTCAAGATTTTTCTCATCCATATTAAAAGTCAAAAGAATTGAAATCTTCATGGGAAACAAAGCTATTCAGAATCCTGAATTCACTCAAACTTTTTTCAAACAACTTTTCCATACCATTTGCATACCTTGATACCTCAATGAACTTTTCATTTGTTCACTTTTCCCTTACATTTAAATCGATTCTCTTTATAAACCCTAATATTTTCGTTTTCAGAAAGAAAATTCCAATACCCAGTAATCTTCTTGATTTTCCCCATATCTCAATTCAAGGGATTGTGAGGGCCGTTTGGGTGAAGAGACGAGGGCCCTATAAGACTGAGAGAGGTGAAGAGAGGAAGGAGAATACGAGATGTTTTGTTGTCTCTCATATTGCCCCCATATTCTGCTTTTCCTCTCTTTTGGCTGTGCATCCGATTGACTCTCCTCGATTTCTCACCGCCCTTTTCCACATCTCAGCCCTTTCTTTTGCCTTTTTTGGGAGAGTCGGTTTTTTTCTGGTGGAAGTGAATACAACTTCACTTCATACCCTTCTTCATCTTCGGCTCTTGTTTGATTCTCTTTTGGCTCAGCTGTGAGAAAGAGAGTCTTGGAGAAATCCATCCCATTTCGTCTTCTCGGAATTATTCATCCGCCAACTTTTGATATTCTCTCAGCTTGGGAAGGAATCGAATTTCTTTCACATCTTCGTCGAAAGGTGGCAAAATGGAGTAAGTGGGCCGTTTCGTGGTTGACTGGAGAGGATTAATCAAGTCTTTATCTCTTCACTCGACTTTTTGACTCTATTTTACTTTTTGCGACAAAAGTTCCTGGTTTGGTACCAACTTCTTTAATCTCAGTGAAACCCAAATATCAATTCCAACAAAATATTTTTCTTCGACTACAATTTTTTCTCAATATTGATTTAAATAACTTAATATCGAAGATCTACATCACTCAGAATTTTTATATTTTTCTAAATTTTCAAGCCGAGAAGAATCAGATTAAAAGAAAACTTCAAACGGAGTTGACGTGGGATTAATTAATCGGAGAAGGGGCGTGTGTGCGTGCGTGTTTCGACTACTTGAGTGCCCTCTCAAAGGCCTCACTATAAGATTTCGATCTAACGAGAAATGAAACACAACAGGAACTTTTTAACGCAAACATCTACATTTTAACACACTTTATGTAGCTTTCCCCTATTTAATGCTAAATAAAGTGATGGGAGAAAGTATTTAAAGGGCCGTCCTTGAACAAAGTAATCAAATTTTGCGCAAGTTCCCGACTCTGAGAGAGTACTTTGTTTTTTGCAACTCACTTTTCTTCCTAAAACTTTCTTCGATTTTTCCAACGCAATTTTTTTATTTTAGCATGAAAGAAGACGGCCGTGTTCGTCTGAATGTTGGCGGACAACTTTTCGAAACAAGTGTTTTCACTCTAACTCGTTATCGAGATACTGTAAGTTTTAAGAAACCATTGAATTAAAATGACTTTTAATGAAACTTGTTTTAAAACAAAATTTAGCAGCACGATTTAAAGATGACTTACGAAGAAAACCCTAGATTCTATGAACTAAATATGTACAATACCCATTCATTCAAAAATAAAAAAAAACATTAATTGTAATAGTAAACGCAAAAATTACCAAAGAAGTTTGACATTAAAAATTTCTCGTTGTTTGTGCCTCGGATGTTCATTACATTCCACATGAAGACGTCCTTCCACTCGAATGAAGTAACAAGATCGACATCGAAGCTTCAAACGGGTCTTCACTTTGAAATCGGCCGTTTGTTGATGCATTGGCGTTGTGGGCACACCGAGTATCCTTCGAGAAAGTTCAACTCCATTCCGCATAACCAGGCGAACGACGGAAGTATTCATTCCTGAAAAAAACAAATTGATAAAATCCATCTCAAATTCAACGCACAAAAATATAGAAACGGAATAAAGGAATTTAGCTATTAAATAAAGGAATTTAGGTCTTGGCTACAATGGTCGAAGAAAGATGGACAAGTACACAGCAAGATCAGGAAATTTTCATTGACCGAGATCCTACAAACTTTAATCGGTTGGATGAAGAGAAATTTCAGAAATCATATTCGTTCAGAATTTTGAATTTCCTACGAGATGGAGCCGAATTCTTTATCATGCCCAAAGATGATAAAACTGTAGAAGAGCTTCGGAAAGAATCATTGGTGAGCCAAAAAAAGCAATTCATGAAGAAAACTAAAAATTCAGTTCTACGGGATAACAGATTTGGTAGCACTATGCGATGCCTTTCTTGCCCCCTTTCAGGTGTTAAAGCAGCTGTTAAAAGAAATGTAAGCAAGCAGTTTAGGTCGGCGATACCGTGGGATGGCGACCGGAAGCAATACCCCTCTACTGGCGATCTTTTGTCAGGTACATGGCAGGTATAATATGAAAGAAATGAGAGAATTCGAGGTATATGGTCGACGACACCCTGACTCTGCCCTTCATTTACGATAGGTTAACTCTAAAAGACTACATTCATAAATCAAAAATTTAGAAACAATCATATTTTGGCAAAATGCATCGCCTGCCAAGAATTCCAAGACCCAAAGAGCACCTATCTAGTGGAAATCAACTACCTAGTAAGATTTACCCTCACCCCACGTTTACAAGGCCCATTTAGGACTGGGAACCAATGAAGCATCACATGGAGATAATGACCGCTGATATAGTCGAAGTAAAATCGATAAAAATCTTTAAAAAAGAATTCTAGATGATGGGTCGTTGTTGCAATGTTTCATGGGATAATGGGCAGCAAATTCATCTACCCTGCTCGGCTTTGAGAAGAGCCTCGCCGGCGGAAGAACGATAAAATAAAACATTGCACACATAACATTCTCAATATCGGCAATAAAGTTAAGATTTGGTGGTAGAATGAACACTCACATGCAAAATTTTTAACAGGCAAAACACTCAAACCGTACCAGCCTAACCAAACTACTTATGTATATTTCTTGTTCTGCCCCTAGATAATTCAAAATCCGGATCTACCTACCTAGTTATACGACCAGTCCGCTTATTAAGCCTACGTTAAAGCAATCATCGTTTAGGAGAAAAATTAGATGCAGATGTGGCATGAAAGATTGAAAATAGCTGGCGAAACATCAAGTAATAGCAATAGTAAATCAACTAATCAAGTAATTATTAAGACACAAGATATTCCGGCAACTAAATGACTATTGTGAAGATCAACCTGGTTGATCAGATAGAAATAAAATCTGCAGCCGAATTTCGTTTACCAAAAATTGCACTGCGGAACTTGCTCGTTTATTTCATTTACGCCTAAAACTTTTCTACGAAATTTTGGGAGCAAAGAAACGAGGCAACATAGAATTGACGTGAAAAGTATCGTTAGGTTGTTTACTACAATAGTTTTTGACAGCTCCATTGATTGTGTGTCGTGTTTTATTTTAACGGCTACTGATTTCTCTTTCATTTGTTTGCAGTTTATAATAATAGCCGTGTGTGCTTTAGATCGCTCAAAGCATCTTTCGTCAAAGCCTGATGTCGGCAAGGAAGCTGAAACTAGTTGGATTCTCAAAGACACAAATTGATTTTGATGGTAAGGCTTTTAGTTCTTTTTTATTTACGAAACTGTCAAACCTCGAGGCTTAATTCCACGTTATTTTATCACATTCAAGGGCTAATGATATGTGTTTAGATGATTCTGAGCTGGCTTCGCTCGTTGCCCATCTCGACGAAAAATTTTTCAACAAACGGTCCGAAGATTGGCATCTGAAGTTTATGGACGAAAAAAACAAAGAAGCCTTTGCGAAAAGTTTGGAGGAAGTTGGTTTTTTAAAATTTAAATTAGAAGTCATTAAAATTTGTAAACAGTTTTCTAAAATTTTGCAGCTTTTAAAGTAAACGTTCATGATAGTTTCAATTTAGTATCTTGTTGAATTTGGCATTGATTTTTCAAACGATCCTTCGATATCTCGCCTCTATGTTTGCGACAACTTACTCTCACAAGCAGTAGATGTAATTTACAACAAAAATGGTTTGTTTGTCAGCTTTGCGTTTGAATGTTTCATTGTTCAAATTTAGAAAACGTTCACAATTACACGTCACATCAAGTAAGCAAGTTGCGAGAGGCACGAATTTCTTCGGCAGAGTCTTCTAAAAATCCCTTAAACACTATCGACTGTAAGTTCTAGCTTTTTATCATGGTAAGAGTCTTTTAGGTACAGAAACGAATATTCGAACGCAAATTGTTGATTTATGCAAGTCGCTTGGCATCATTGAGCATCCAAATCCTGTAAGTTTTCTTTGTAGCTAAAATTTATAAAAATATTTTTTTTAGGAAGTTATGTTGCGAGCGGCTTGTCAATTTATTGAAGAAAACTTGGCTGAAGATGAAATAAGGCAGCGGGCCAATGAGGAGAAAGAAGCGAAGCCAAGGGTAAGTACATACATATTTGCTACAATAATGAAAAAATTGTTTAAGAATGAATTCTCTTTCAAAAACTTTCCCGTTGGTCTTGATGATCAGAAGGACGCTGCATTAAATTCAGGTAGGCATTTTAATCAGTTTTAATTATTTTTAACTTTAGCGGCAAGATGTCTCCGACTTCTTTCCGTTGCTTCTCTACGCGAAACACAAACACGCATCAACGAAACACTGGCCGCCATTCAGAATCTGACAATGACGGCGAAGAAATAAGCGCTGTACGGGGTTGTTTTTTTAACGTTGAGCATTGATTATTTGTTTTCACTTTTATCGGGTGTATGTTTCGTTTTAATTATTTCGTTTTGAATAAAAATTTTACTTTGCTCGCAAAGTTCACCTAAAGGATTCAGTGATCAGTGATCGTATCTTTTTCCTGCTGCGATGTTTCAACCAAGATGTAGCTTGGAACTAACGTTTTCAGGGTATGCTTTTCCGTCGTGCATTCTCGACTACTAAGGCCCTTCGGAGCGACCTGATTCAACAAGCATTTATCAGCAAGGTTCGTTACATTCAGTTCAGTTTGATTTATCTGTAAGAATGCTTATTTTGTTTGAATCTGATTTAGGTGAAAGAGCTTCAAAGCATCGGCTCCGAATTGGCAAACAAGGATCCAAATGTCAAGAAAGCTCTACAGGTTCTAAAAAGCCATCATTTTATTATTAAACTTGCTTATAGGAGGAACTGAATCGCGTCGCTCAGAAATATCAATTGGGAGCTGATAGTGTTTCGAGGCTTGGAGTTTCATTTAAAGATCCAAAGGTGACTACTTTTTTATTTTTTCATATAAAAAATTATCTGCAGGTTGAATCATCTTTTACCGCAGCATACGAAAGCGTTACTATTCAACAGCTCCTTGATCAAGTTAAGAAAGACGAGAAAAGTTTTCTCAGCCAGAAGGTGATTTTTGAACCCTTTTTGAAAGTGACCCTTTAATATACTTCAATAAAATGGATGTATTATTTGAGGCTGCTCGGCAAGCAGAGGAGGCCAAACGTAATGCATCGATCAACGTCAAGAACTGATTAAATTAAACATAGGAATCAAAAATCGTTTTTATTTTTAGTTCTTAGGGTACATTGTTTGTTCATTCATCATTCATTTATGGTCATTGTTTGTCAATTTGTTTGAAATAATGAATAAAACTGTGATACAAGGAGAATTTTTGAAAGGTGGTCTTATTACGCTGATTTCTTATTTTTCCAAGATACGCAAAGTGAGTCATTCTCAAATCTTGACCCTTTCAGAATGGCGACACCAGAAACAAGGCAGCGACCAAACATCCTCATCACTGGATCTCCCGGTAGGTTTAGCTATTTTTCAATTATTATTTACTCAATTTGTTGTGCATATAGCCTTACTCATTATCCGTGTGTTACTCTTTGTGTCTATTACTACAAATAAATTTCAGGCACAGGAAAAACGACTTTGGCTGCACAAGTTGCAGAAAAACTCGGCTATGATTTTATTAACGTGAGTTTCAACATTGAACTGTAATGAATAGTTTGTTCATTTAGGTTAGCGAAGAAGTGAAAAATCATCGTTTGTATTCGGAATTCGACGAAGAGTATCAAAGTCATGTTCTCGATGAAGATAAGTTATTGGATCATATAGAGGTAAAGAAATTCTTTTTGACTTGTCTATCCTGTTTTAGGATCGAATGAATAGTGATCACGGCGGAGTAGTCGTCGAGTATCATGGTTGCGACTTTTTTCCGGAAAGGTGTTTTTAAAATATTTATAAGTAGAGCTTTTCCATCGCTTTCAACTAACGTCTATTCTCAGATGGTTTGATTTTGTCATCGTGCTTCGTTGCGATAATACACTCCTTTATGACAGACTAGCAGCACGCGGATATCCCGATCGTAAAGTAGGCTAATGGTTTTCCAATTTTCCGAAAATTCTTTATTAGCTTTTTTAGATTCGTGAGAATATCGAATGCGAAATTTTTGGATCACTTACGGAAGAAGCACGAGAATCTTACCCAGCAGAGAGAATACACGAACTAGTGGTTTTCTATAAATGATTATCTCAGTTTCGTTTTCGAAGTTTAGTCTGAGACAGTTGAGCAGATGGATTCCAATGTCGATCAAATATATCAAATGGCTTCTGGGTGGAAAAAATAATACATTGATTTTAGATTCTTATACTTTAGTGTTTTTTGTGTTATAATTTGTTATCTTTTTGTTAATAAATGTAGTCTTTAAATCGAATTTGACTCAATATGTCTTGGACAAAAGTATACTTTGAGACAAAAGTTTGTGTAACTGTACAGCGTACACAAAAGTGCAATCATGTGATGGCTATAATATTTATTCTATTTTTCAGGCGAGATGTGTCAAATGTGGCAACGGATACGGTACGGTGTGAGGTGGGTCCCGCGGGAACGATTTGCGCTGGCTTGCCGTGGTCTCAACTTGGCAAAGGTAAATTTTGATAGATAAGCGTTTTGAAGCTAAACAAAAAAGTAAAAGTAGTATGACAAGAAAGCGCCATTAAATTTCCTTTACTGTAGATTATTTCTATCGTTTAGGTGAAAACAGTCGACATCACGTTTGATCCTTTCCACCCGTCAACTAGAGCCATTCGGTTAGTTTAATGCTTTTTAACGTTCATTTTTTATTCAGAAGTTTCTGGGAAGCTATTTCGGCTCCAAAAATAAAAATGACAAATCCATCTCTTCGAGTGAAAGCCGACATTCGGAATGATCAGTCATCACCATTTTTTGTCGCGACGTTAGGTCAGTTCTTTGTAGGATTTTTTCTTACCTACAATTTTATTTTTATCATTGGGGAAATACATAGATAAACCACCTACTGATGTAGTGCTTGACGTTGATTTTTAAACTTTTGGCTAATAGATTTTGATTACATTAACTGTTTTAGATGACGGAAAACGACTACGCTTTGAAACAGAAAATATGCATCCAGTTGATCTGATAATGCGATTCAATCGACTTCTCGGCAATCCGGAATTGGGTAAATCAGGAACTCGTCCTCGACCGAAATTGTAAATACTTTTGATTGTTAATATTTAGGTGTACTTTATGATAGAAACTTTCGTTTTGTTATGTCGAATGTCAATAAATTTGTACCAAAATTCACTGTTAAATTCTCATAACACAAAGATTTTAACGTTTCAATCTGGTAGTCAATTTCAATCTGGTAGTCGAAGAAGATGCCACCATAAATTGCACCTAAACAGATAGCCAGGGGGCTGATTGTGATGGAGTGGATACTCGAAGAGAGTGACCTTGAAGGGGATCGAGGCGGAAAGGATCGATCTTTTTCTCTCTTTTACTAGAACTCTCTTCTCTATCTTCTTGACCTATCTAACCTTTTGCTACTTTTAAGAAAAAAGTACACCAATATTATTACTATTTCATTCCTTTTGACATCACTTCACTTATGGGAAAGGTGGATTTTTTGTTCGATTTCTTTAAGGCCTTTTTCAGAAAGGCTCCGTTATTCCAATAGATGGATATTGTAAAGAAGGATATGCTCAAATAAAGGACAGTTTTCGGTATTATTTTGTTTCGTTTCTATTTTTAAAATTATGATCTAGCAAAAACTTTGAGGAACGCTGGGAAGCTGAGGGATCTTCGTTTGCAGTTTACAAGTAAATTTACATTTAACTACATCCACTGTGTAGAAAGGTGCAAGTTTTACCAGGACTACTTTGCTATTTCTATGAAAAACATCACTTGCAGATTTTGATCTTTTTTTGATTATAGAGATGGTGAGCTGATAGTGGATATTTGGGGTGGATATGCAGAGAAAAAGTATGGCCGCTTTTGGAAAGAGGAAACATTGAGTACGATATTCAGTATATCAAAGGTACGGTAGATTCAACGCTCGAAAATCTTTCAATAGTGACTCTTTTTTTAGAGTTTTGCCGCAATTTGTTTCGCAATGCAAGTGGATCGAGGGGCTTGCTCATACCAAGATTTGGTCAGGTTTGGTTCATATAAAATTTCTGTTTTTGCTTCTGCGGACACAGTTTCTGCTAGAAGTCAAAACAAAATGAATGAAAACAAACAAAATGAATGAAAACAAACAAAATGAATGAAAACAAACAAAATGAATGAAAACAAACAAAATGAATGAAAACAAACAAAATGAATGAAAACAAACAAATGAATGAATGTTTCTTTTTGTCGGGGTTACGGTGGCCGTTAACTGAATATCTATTTGAGGTCACAAAATACTGGCCTGAATATGGAAAAAATGGAAAAGAGACGACAACGATCGAGCAGCTGTTGGCACATCAGGTAGAACAGAAAGCTTCCAAGTTTAAACCAAACTTTAAAAACTGGATTACGGTAGCAAATGACAGTGGGATTGCGGTAGCTTTTTAAAAGATTATGGTACTACGGACTACAGTAGTTTTTTTGGAAATGCTCAGTCAATCAGAATTGGAATTTGGGTAACCCGGTTTCTGGGATCTTAATAGATAAGGTGTACAAATTCGATTGTACAATTTTCTAGAGTGGAGTCCCTTGTCTTTCAAAGGAATTGAAGCTTGATGAACTGACTGATGCACAGAAAATGGACGCAATTGTCGAGGCTGAAACATCAAGATTCCCACCGGGAAGGTAAGTGGAAAGAAAAAGCTCTAGCAGGATAATTTATTGAATTTTTAATGTATTTCTGTAATGTATTTCTTTAGTAAAACAGCTTATCAACCATTTACTCATGGATGGATGGCCGATGGTTTGTTTCGAAGGATCGATAAAAGACAACGAAGCATTGCACAATTCTACAATGAGGAGATTCGAGATCGATATGGTAAGGAGAGAAATCAAGATCAGATAATTTTATTAGAAGATACTTTACTGTACAAAGTACAAGGAAGCTTTTCTGCAAGTCTCCAAAGCGTAGTAAATAACTTTCAGATATTGACGTTTACATTGGCGGGACACAATTGGAGGAATTTCGTATCGCTCGCCTCAAACCATTCACAACAGCCGGATTGTTGAGGTTTCGTGGCAATAATAATTAAGAAATATTGTCCAAAGACCATAAATAAAGCACGACAAATGGAAGACATCGATTTAGAGAATGCGGCTACAGCCGTGGAGTGGCCAAAATGGGAATCGCTTGCATCAAACCGAGCAGCTTCTTTGCGCAAGGGCTCGCCAATATGAAGAAATTTGGGAAAGTAAGTCTTCCAAAAAAATGCTTGCTATTAGTGCTTTAACAAGTTAAAGTGTCTATATAAAATTATCCAGGATTTCACAATGTTCAACAATCCGGAGCTACGAATTCTTGGACAAACGGCTGTGAATGGAATTGGAACAGCTCGGGGACTGGCTAAGGTTGGGAAACGAGGTTTAAGAAGGTTAATAGTTTCAGAAATCATAAAGCTTCTTAACTTTATGAAAAAGTTTTTAGTTAAACCTTTATTCAACTTTAGAAGTTTGAAAATTCAAAGAAACTCTAAAGAACCAAAATTTCAGGCTCATCAGGTTTTCCTTGAAGGCAATTTGATTGGAAAAGAGTTGATGGAGGTAAAAATTATATAAAATTGATTGATAACAAAAATCGACAGAAAATTTCAACTCCAATGTTCCCATATGAATTCGACGAGACTCTTGGAGAGAATTTGAGTAAAGGATTTGGATGGATGTATTGGAAAGGACCAATGGTTTGTGAGCTTTAGATCAACACAATTGATTCTCATTCTGCCAACTGCTTGACAATTGGCTGTTACCTGAACATTTCAATTTCAGGGTAGTTGGCAATTCGGTCATACGGGCGTTGGCGGACAAAATGTTCGCATTGATCCCGAGAATGGATTGGTGAGGAGATAAAAGCCTTTGTTCCGTAATTTTCCCAATGACAAACCAGTCTTTGATAAGTTAACTCCCTCTGGAGTAATCGATGTCAAATGCCTTGTGGTGTAATGGTTAGCACATTTGCCCGATAAGCCAGGGGTCGTGAGTTCGCGTTCCGGCGGCGCACTTTTTTGATCTACCCTAGTTCCAACTGATACTAGCTGCACTGGACTTAAAATATTAGATTAATTGACATTTCCCACCCGGACAGTTCCCACCCATTTTTGCTATGTATTTTTTGCTGCGTTTTGTAGTACAACATTTCCAACTTTAATAGTTTACATTTTTACACCGTTAAAGCTTTATACATAGCTTTTAAAATTTATTCACTTTTAACAAAAATTAAACAGCATTTTACAACAAAAAAAACTTTGGCTAATAAAAAGAAAAGGTGCGCAAATGTCCGGGTGTGCAAACAAAAGATCGCATTTGCCCCACTCCCATGTTTTTAGTTCCGGAACTAATGGCAAATCATACATGCCCGACACTTTGGACAGCAAGTAGGTTCAAAGTAGATTGTTTCAAATATTCTTTTTTTCTTAAGATTCAAAAAGCATCCGATGCTTTTGTGGCCTAACAAAATGTGCTAAATTGTCCAAGAAATCACAACAATCTGCATAAGAAATAGGACCAAACAAATTGCTAAAAGTAAATATTAAATTAGCGACTTTATCTTGTCCAATTTCTTCCTGTTTTGTGCGCGCTCTTTGTGGCAACGTTCCGTTTTTGATTAGATCAATCTGCGATTTGACGTCGTCAAATTCGTCTTTCGACAGCATCAGCATATCTTTGATACTCAGGCAGTCATCTAAAACAGTTTTACTGTGATTATAGATTTACTAACTTACAAACTGATGCAAATTTAGTAAAAAAGACTGACAAGAAACTAACTTACTTATCAATAAGTGCCCGACACGAGTATGATAACCTTCAATAGGATTGTTGGTTCGTGAGCCCAAGTGTCGAACGTGTAGCAAATAAGCTAAAAAGTCATTGTTTAATGCTTTCATAGAATAAGAACATACCACTTTTATCGCCATAAGGCCATAGCCATTCTTTTGCACATCCGTGGCAATTGTATGATGAATAATCTCCGTCTTTCTTTGGTGGCTCTTTCTTGTGTTCATATATGTAGCATGCCCGGATTTAAAATGCGCCACAAAAGCATCGGATGCTTTTTGAATCTTAAGAAAAAAAGAATATTTGAAACAATCTACTTTGAACCTACTTGCTGTCCAAAATGTCGGGCATGTATGATTTGCCATTAGTTCCAGAACTAAAAACATTGAGCTTGAATAAGCCTGCAAAATTGAAAAAGAAACGCAAAAACTAAAATCTATTACAGAAAAAATGTATAGCAAAAATGGGTGGGTAATGGGGAGTGGGACAAATGCGACCTTTTTTTGCGCACCCGGACATTTGCGCACCTTTTTTTCCGCACCTTGCCCATTAGCGCGGGAGTGGGACAAATGCGACCTTTTTTTTGCGCACCTTGCCCATTAGCGCACCTTTTTTCGCGTTTTAAAAAGCTCTAAAAAGCTAATATTAACCAATTTCTATTCCAAAAGTTGTTTTTCTAGGTAATTTGAGGGTGTCGAATTCAAATTTTGACATATCAGAGCGTGTGGAACCAATTTGAAAGACAAAACGGCTAGATCAAATTACAGAAAATTGTCGATTTTTCTCTTTGTATAACTCCGTCCGTTTGTTTCCACAAGCTCTGATATGTCAAAATTTCGATTCTACGCCCTAAAATTACCTAGAAAAAGAACTTTTGGAATAGAAATTTGTTAATATTAGCTTTTTAGAGCTTTTTTAAAACGCGAAAAAAGGTGCGCTAATGGGCAAGGTGCGGAAAAAAGGTGCGCAAATGTCCGGGTGCGCAAAAAAAAGGTAGCATTTGTCCCACTCCGAAAAACATTAAGCTTGAATAAGCCTGCAAAATTGAAAAAGAAACGCAAAAACTAAAAACTATTACAGAAAAAATGTATAGCAAAAATGGGTGGGTAATGTTCATTTAGCACATATTTATCAAAGCTTTAATCATTACTAAAATATTCAGGTATACGCCTATTTATGCAATGGATTAAAAGCAGGCACAGGCCCATATTGTTTCACTTTTAATCGACTCGAGAAAAAACTCTACGATTGCTTCAAAAAGGAGAAAAATGATCAAAAAGGAGAAAAGAAATGAAAAAATATATTTATTTAAATAAATTATTCAATCAAAAGACAAAAATACAGCACAAAAAACACTTGTCGCTTAAATTATTGAATAATTTTTGTACCATTTAACTTGCAATGAGTAAAACAGACAAAAATGAGATAGTTGTGACCCATATTAAAGAAAGATTTTTGGTTAAGTGAAAGAAAACCGTTGAAATAGAGGCTCTATTCGTTAAAGATCGTCACCATTTCTTTCTTAAAACAAAAACGGGCAAATATAATATTGGATGATCAGTGTCCAACCAATTTCCATCTAATTTTACTGGATCGATTTGACTGTTCAAGAAAGTGTCCATCAATTCGAAACCTGGAAGAAATAGAAATTGCTGTAGTTATTTATTGGATTTCAGGGGGGTGGGACAAATGCGACCTTTTTTGCGCACCTGGACATTTGCGCACCTTTTTTTGCTGGAAAAGGTCTTAGGAAAGGTCGTAGAGCTTCAAAAATGTTTTCATAGAAGGGAATCGTATGTGTAGATTCCGAATTTCGACAAATCAGACCTCGCTGACACGTCAAATTTGGGCTAAAAGGCAAAAACTACGCAACTTAACGCTTTTCCGCAGTTTTTGCCTGTTAGCTCAAATCTTACGTGTCAGCGAAGTCTGATTTGTCGAAATTCGGAATCTACGCATACGATTCCCTTACATGGAAATATTTTCGAAGCTCTACGGCCTTGCCTAAGGCCTTTTCCAGCAAAAAAAAAGGTGCGCAAATGTTCAGGTGCGCAAAAACAAGGTCGCATTTGTCCCACCCCCGATTTCAGTTCGCATTACCTGCAAATAGCATCGGCAATCGTATCCTTCCGTACATTCGCCTTGTATTCAAATGAAGAGAATCTCGACCGATTGTGTCCCCAAAAAATAGAATTCCGTCCTTCTTTAAAGTGCAACCAATCTAAATTTGATTTATTTGAAAAAGCTTTTCTAAAATAGATAGCCATTTTGATTACTGTATCCTACCCGAAGAATAGCATCGATATCAGCAAATGGATCAACAATCTCGCCATTCATTCCCAATCCCAATTTACTCAATTGAGCAAAAGAGACAACAAAATCGTATCGTTGTGAATGACTAAAAGAGAAATAGAAAACTTTCAACTAAACAACAAAAACTTTTCATAATTCTTTGCCAAATCGAAAGGAGTGATGTATTGAAGACGAGAATCCCGATTGGAAAGGATTTTCTGCTGTTCGACGATCATCAAATCTTTGGCACCGTGCTGGAGTTTGGGGTTGAGTAGACTAGTTACTGGATCGTATCATCCAAACTCACCATAATCGCAAAGTTCTCCACCCAAGGCTCTTTTCCATCCGATCCATAAATCATTCCCGATTTTCCCTCAATGGGAAAACGATCGAAAGCGTGATGTAAACCAACTAGAACGAATTTCGATAAAAAAAAGCCACAAATTTTGCTCACCACTTCCCCAATCCCATTCGGTGTTTCTCCAGAAATCATTTGGCACTTGGGAAATCTCGGCGAAATGATAGGAATCGATGTAGTTGAGAACATTGGCACGAGACCATTTGTTGATGATCTGGAATGACTGTAAGAGTTGAAGAAACTAGCTGAAGTTAGTCAAATCGAGTTCTGCGCTTCACCAAGTATCTCAAACTCACTTTGCTTTCCTCTTCTTGTTTCAATGTCGCCATTCCACCCATCAGGAAGGGACTTTTCTCATCAGGAATTGACGGTCTTTCAACGGAACCCGAATAGCCTTTGTATTGAGAAAAGTAGTCAACAAATGGCTAAAATTAAATATTTAATTGATATAGAAAGATTTTAAAACCTTGACACAATTTGGTCTTTGTATATGTTTGAGTGTTAGTAATGGTCTTGTCTCCAAATCGACAAAAAGTCCTCGTGGGCGATAGACTTTGAAATAGATCATTTCGAGGGAATGACTGAAAAAATTGAAAGATTATAAGCTATAAATTGAAAGATTATAAGCTATAAATTGAAAGATTATAAGCGATAAATTGAAAGAATATAGGCTATAAATTGAAAGATTAGAAGCTATAAATTGAAAGGTTATAAGCTATAAATCGAAAGATTATACGATGAACTCCAGTATTTTCTTTATTACAGCATTCTTTTACTCAAAATTCTTACCCCAAAATCGAGTTGAAGGGATTGAAAGAGGCGAATTCTTCTTGCTCCTCATCATACCCATCAAATGAGGACGAGTTGCCGTCTTTGAATGTGTACAGTTGACTGGAAAGATTGACATTTCGAAGGTTTATGGTGATTTTGGCTTTTTTTTTTAAAGTTCTCACCTCAATTCATCAGCCTCATCTTTTGATGTTTCGTATTCCAATTTCACAATCAACACAATGATCACGAAAATCGCACACAAAGCCAACCATTTCAATCCATCCCGTACGATCTCTGCCCACGTTTCTTCGACTTTAAATCTGAAAATTGTTGGTTTTCAGATTTAAAGTCAATTTTAAAGTCAATTTCTTTTAGAAACTACAATAGTTTTGAGCTTTCTTTCACTTATAAACTTATAAACAAACCGTTTTGTATAGGAATTTGAATAGGCTCCCATTGAGTCATGCTCGATTTGGTGATGAACTCATCGAGATATTTTCAGAACGACTATATTCATTTTGAGATTTGAGATGAGAACAAAGAAATCAATAAAGAAAAGAAAACAGAAAAGTTTATAAAAAGATTAGATTAGCATTGAGATAAGAATGTTCTCGGATTTGAAATTCAATCCGAGAAATGAGCTGTTTGGGTGGGATATAAAGAAAAAAACAGGAAATTAGATGTATCTTCTGTTTACCTTATCAAATTCTCTTATTTGCTATTTACAATAACCTTGTCAGATCCGTTGCATTGTAACTTTTGCACTCATTTTTCTCGTCCACAATTGTTCCATAGTAAAAATCGAGTTGAGCACACCCAAATTCACACGAATATTCGGGTAACGGGGAATCGCAAGAAGAAATTGAATTGAAAATCGGGAATTCTGGATCAACACCAATCCAGATACGGTGCATTTTTGGGATTATGGGGAATCGGGGAGAACTTGGTGAAGATTGAATGAAAAAAGCTCAATCTCATTCAAATAATATCCGTAATAGGTATGCTTGCGGTGAAATGAGAAAAGAAAAAAAGGGAAAAACGGAGGAAAGACTGGCAGTCATTTATAAGTGGAATGAGCTCAATTCTCCTTTTTTTGCCTGCCAAAAGATCAGTACTCATGAGAAAGTCCAGATAAAAGGAAAATTTCAGACTTATGGGAAATTAAGATGATTAACAGTGAAAAGATTTCGAAAATACAGAGCAATAAAAAGAAAATACAGAGCAGAATGTTTATGTTGGTAGTTAATGAAGATTTCCTCCTTGCCACTTGACAGAGAACAGAGAAGTTAATGCAAATTATGTGCTTTGAAGAACATGTTTGGCATGAGGAGAGAAATAATCCAATCAGAAACGGTTTGATGATCGATAGACTTTGATCAGTTTTTGAGGGAAGGAAGGACTAGACTGGCGGAGAAGATGGGAAGATGGGAAGAGTTTCTGAGTTTAAGAGTGTTCAAAATGAGTCCAAGGCACTGACAGGTCAGGCAAGATTGGAATAGACCGAAGCAGGACAGGTAAGAGCTGGGTCAGTGGCTTGTATACAATACATACAACCCAAAGCCCAGAAAACCCAACCAGATTAAGGTTAAAACCTTCAAAATGTACACAAGTTAAACAAACAAGCAGTGAAACAAAAGTAAGAAAGTATTGATTAGATAAATGCCTAAAATATGCAATGAGCTTTGATCTTCCCGGATTTCCCCGGATTTTTTCTGTTCCCGATATTTTTTAGGGCAATTCTAATGGGATTAACAACGAGGGGAAAACTTGGAAAAGAAAACAGGAAACAGGAGGAGTCTTTTAATCAATAGCAATGCATAAATTGATGAAAATTTTTGATGAAATGCACAATAAATCGAAAACGAAACTCTAGATGAAGGTAATGAAGCATGCAAAAGAAACAACCCACTTTGTCATTGACACTTTTCTCGACATTCAGATAAAGAGAGGTCAAATTGATTATAGGCAATCGAGAAGTTCGTTTGAAATGTAGAAAGTGTAAGGATTTGAATATGAATAAAGAGATGGAAATGAAATGGAAATAGAGCAAGATGGATGAAATCCCCTAAACCGGTAGGGAGGTTGATCTGTTGGGAAGAAAAGGGAAAGATTTCGGATTCAAAGACAATCCGAAAGGAAATCCCTCAAAATCGATCTCGTTTTGAGGAACAAATCCGTTTGAATTCTGATATTTCTGACATGTGAGGAAATTTAAAGAGCTCCCTCTTTGAACTATTTATGTAATGCAATTGATTGACTCAAAGGAGAGCATTCTCAACCAATCAAAGGAGAGCATTTTTGAGTGAGCGTGGTGAAAGCAATCACAAAAAAAAACAGCAGCGAAAAGAAAAACGATAAAATTGGTAGCTCTAGATCTAGCTCTTTTTATGGATGAATCACATAGATGATTTTAGGAGAAAGTGGAAGACTACGTTTCTGGAGCTAAAGAAAGTTTCGTGCTTGTCACTTTTTGCATTTTTCCATTGATTCTGAATCACCATGATAAATATGTTGACTTGTTGTGCATTTTGAAATGACTCAAATGGTTTTGAAGTCTTGTTAACGCTGACATGTCATGAGATGGCTCAGAGCTTCAATAAGCTTCACTAAATCATGAAGTGTTGTACTCAAATGAGCAACAATCAGTTCAAATAGTCGAAACAAAAGCAGGAAGTGTGAAATGGACAAAACAGAAACTATGCAAAGTGCAATGCACCAAGTCAACCTCAATGAGTCTAAAGGAAACGACTCTCCACCATCTCCCAAGGGGAAAACCATATAAACCCTTTGAAAAAGCTTTCCCTTTTCTCTTGTGAAACAGTCTATTCTTGAGGAGAGTTGGCACTCATTGAGGAAAAAGAAAAAGGGAAATGGGTGAAGGGGAATCAAGGGAATGGGCTATCCTTTTTGGAGGAGAAGAGGAGGATTTCTGGAGAAGAATGAAGGGAAAGGAAAGGAAGACTGTTGAGTGCCTTGACTTCCCTTCACATCTCTTGTGCTACATTTTTTTTCATATGAGCTTTTAGACGGGATAAATTTTGACGGAACGTTTTTTTTGAGGAAGAGGTTTTCGTGGAAGAAGTGTGCCGATTTGGAGAGAACTTTGTGGGAGGGCTAGTTTTGATGTTTGGTTCTATGAATTCGCTATTTACTTACTCAATTCCTTTACAATATTTTTTTTTGGATATTTGAATTGGAATCTTCAGATCCAAGATACATTGCAGGGATTACAGGGAATTGCAAGACTGAAAATTTGTGAAAATACAATCTCCACTGAATGCATATGAATTGAAAATACAATAGGCATATGAATGTCTATTGTACACAATAGGCAATGCCTCAAATACAGTACTCAGAAAATGAGCTGACGTTGAATATCTACATCAAGGTTTTTTGAAAGAGTGCAAAGCTATGTCTTTTCGAAATCTTCGAAGAATTTAGATAAAAAGTTGTTTATTTAAGATGTGTTTAATTGATAAGATTTATATTTAAGATTTAAGATGTTTAAGTGCTCCTCTTATTGTATTTTCGTTCTCAAAAAGATGAATATCTATCAATAGCTATCTACTTGAATATTCATCAATAGTATTTAGGCTAGAATGTACACAGAATTCTTCTAATTCAGAAAAGAGACTGAAATAATAAAAAGCTAAAGGAGATCATCGAAACAGCTGAAGGAATACGGTAGATTTGTTGAGATTAGAAATGAAAAGGAGAACAGAAAGGGAAATCGGCGAATGGGGAGATAGGTCATAGGGTGTTTTTGAAAGAAAAGTCCATTCAAAATCAATCTTGAAACATTTTTGAAGTCAAGAGGCTCAGAATATACCGAAAACATTCACTCTTGAGGGTCAAGAACTACATTGAAGTTTTAGTTTATTACATAAATCAAACGAAAGAAATGAAAGAAATGAAAGAAAAGCAAAAACCAGAAGCCAATGGCTTAGATCCTTGAGAAGTACAATCAAATCTCTCTTTGGTTTCTTTTGAGATTCTCCTCGACTTTTGAGGAGAAATTGTGGCGATTTTGGAGGAGATTTTTGCCAGTGAATTGTTTGAAGTCTCTTCAATCTCTGATCCTCTACGATAGCTTCTCTTTTATGTTGTTACAAGTGCCTAGCAAGTACGAATCGAATATTAGCTGTACATACTCGATGAAGATCCTAAGATTCATAAATGCAATTTAGAATGACAAAATTCGTTGGCTGAACGTGTCATAAAACTTGGTTTGATATGCAAAAACTTTTTCAATAAAATTTTGTGGAAGCTGAGTGAAAGGAATGGATTGAAGAAAAAAGGTGAAACAAAATGAGGAAGAAGAGAACTTTTCGAGAAAAGGGGAGGACGATTGGGAGCAAGTTTTGAGGTTATGCTTAGAGGTGAGGAAGGGGGAAAGAGGAGGGAAAGGTAATGGAAGCCTGTCATCTAGGGATTTGAAGAGGGTTTCAAGGGCTCGACAAAGAATGGAAACTTTTGGATCTATTAGGTGTGTGAAAAAGTAATCCACGTTTTTTATTTTTATTTTGTTTAACTAAATATATCTAAACAATTTTTAATTTTTTGTTAACGATATATATATATATCGTTTAAAAGCTTATTTTTTCCTCTTTCGAATGATATATTTATTTTGTTAAAAAGACGACAATAAACTACTTTCATTTTAGTTTGAAAATGGTATACACAAGTATCGTTATTCGGTCAAATTTGCTTTATGAGTTCAAAAATGGGTTGAAAGCTGCGGAGGCTGCACGTCGAATTCGGAATGCGTTTGGCGAAGACGCCGTTATTGATGATACCGCTAGGTTTTGGTTCCGACGATTCAAAGGTGGTAATGAAAGCCTAGAAGATGAACCACGTGGCGGTCGCCCTGAGACCTGTTCGGATGACCAAATAAGACGCTGTCTTCTCGAAAACCCTCGTTCAACCTCTTCAGAAATAGGCCTTACATTAAATTGTGATGGGTCAACCGTAAGGAAACGCTTGAATGCCATGAATTTTATCAAAAAGTTGGACAAATGGATACCGCATGAACGATAACGCGCGACCACATGTCTCTTTACAGACTCGACAAAAAATCCAGAGTGTTGGATGGGAGGTTTTACCACATCCACCTTATAGTCCAGACCTTTCTCCATCTGATTATTATTTATTTTTGTCTCCGTCTAACTTTTTGGCCAATAAACGGTTCAATTCCGAAGACGATGTCAAAACCGAGGTTGATCTTTTCTTCGTCTCTAAGGACCAAGATTTTTATTATCTTTACTTGTAGAACGTTGGCAAAAGGTTGTTCTTTCGAATGGTGATTGCTTCGTTGCATAAAAATTATTTTAACGAAACTTATGGTCTTTTATATTTAAACGTTAAAAACGTGGATTACTTTTTCACACACCTAATATGTTTGCAGTCGCTTTTCACATCTTTCATGCGGAACCTCTAGTTTGGCTGATACTGATAATCCTGCTTAGTACGAGAGGAATCGCAGGTTCAGACATTTGGTTCATGCACTTGACGGATCGGCCAATGGTGCGAAGCTACGATCTGCGGATTATAACTGAACGCCTCTAAGTTAGAATCCCACCTCAGTAGATTTTCTCACAGAAGGCCGATTTTTGGCAGCGTGCCGTCCACTTGTGCGTGGCTCAGCCATATAAAAAAAATCTATGATACGCTATGAAGTTCTTAGTTTTAAGTATAATTTTATTAAGGTTTTTATTTTTGAAAAGTTTAGTTGTATAGCTTTTCTCAGTGATTTTAAAATCAAGTTTTAGTTGTGCAGAGACTGTGCAGAGACTTTGGATCCCAGTATATTTCATCACAATCTTTTATCTTTCTCTGTCAATAAATATTTTCCACCTTCAAGACAAAGAAAAACACGAGGATAGATAATGACTTGAAAAATAACCATTAAAGTGCAAGAAATAAGGAAATTTAATTGATGATGATGTCACAATTTTTGAGTTTTTCTTGTATCTCTTTGAAAAAGGTTTTTCCTAAAAATATCCTATACAAGAAAGGGGAAAATGTTCGGCAAATACAAAAAGGGAAAAGGGATTAAAAGAATATTACAAAAGAATAGAATAAGATATAGAAAAGAGGAAAACAAATCACAAAATAGTTCACCTTTTGAATAAAGGCCGATTGTGAAGGGGAGGGATGGGTGGACGGGAGAAATCGAATATAAGAAAACGCAGATTTTGTGTTTACCCCGATTTCAGTCAGATTTCGGCATTCTTTATCGAAAAATTCATCTTTTATTGCATTTAATCGAATACTATATAAAAATTTCATTTAGCAGTTTTGTTTCAAAATGAGATCCCTCCTTTTGATTGCCGTTTTCGTTTTCATTTTCGCTGTCGTCGACGCGCAATGGGGATGGGGATATCCCGGATATGGTTTGATTTTACTTTATTACTGTATCTTACTATATATAGCTTTTAGTGCACAATTCTATATTGTTCTATATAGAATTCTATATAGAATATTGTCCGTTTTCAGGTATGGGCTATGGATATCCAATGGGAATGGGGCTTTTCCCAGGACTTCGGATGAGAAGAATTTTCCGATTACAAAACAGGTAAAACATTAAGTTTTTTTTTAAACTGTTTACTGTTTCTTGAAAAAATAAAGTCAATTTTTAGGTTGAACCGTTTGATGTGGGGATGAAAAGATAACCTCCGTACATTACTTTTTTTTTCCAAATTCTCAGGTGCTAATAAATATTTGCCAATAAAAATGTTGAAATGCATACAAAATGAAAAGAAAAACTATGATATAACATACCGTAAATACTGTAATAGTGCCCCACCCCCAGAATGACGGTGCGGAGCGTTGCGTAGTCTAGCTTTGAACGAGTTTTTCTCGACACTAGTTTATGCTATAATGCGCGCTTAGGTATCAAAAAATAGCCCTGAATTTCAGCTATTTTTTGATACCAAAGACGCATTTTTTGAAAGTAAGGGCGCTTTGAAAAAAATTAAATACTAAAAAACTTTTGCGACTACGCGACTTTACGAGGGGGTGGGGTACTATTACAGTATTTACGGTAGGATTCTTATAGAATTGCTCTAGTTCTTCATTGCTCTAGTTCTCGCCTTTCTTACAAACCGAAAACTTTTTGAAACTAAACTGCAAAACTAAACTGCAAAACGAAACTCAGCAATTCCCAAAGATTATTTCTCGAGATTTTCTCTCTTTTAAACAAGGGAAGTTATCCAATTATCGAATTATCCAAACAAAAAGCATCTCTCTAAAATGATAAGCTAACGAAAAAAAGGGATAAAATAGAGAGATTTTTCAAAAATTTCTCATTTTTGAGGATTTTCACAAGCGTCTCTCAAAGCGTCACAAGTCGATCTTCAAATATTTTTATTTGCTAGATTTTGTTTAAAATCTTTGAATTGTTTTTTTAAAAAGTCAAATCTTCAAGCTTAATGTGCTTTCATTTTCTCTTCAAATTTCAGATGTCCCGTCATTTAATTATTCTTTTCATTTCTCTATTTTTATTCACAACAATTGATGCTCAATGGTTTCCAGGAAGTGAGTTCAAATTGAAATAGTTGTACAGTATTTTTAGTGGGTATGATGGGAATGAATCCGATGATGGGTGGAATGATGGGTTAGTCATCGAAATAGAAAACAATGAAAAAGAAGGAAAATTCTAGGTAACCCATGGGGTGGATGGGGAAATCCGTGGTGGAGACAAAGGATGATGATGCAGTTAGTTTTCAACGGTTTAGTTGTTTACAACAGTGAATAATTCTGTTCAAAATTGAATTCCAGACGCCGAATGATGATGATGCGAATGATGGGAATGGGCGGAATGGGCGGAATGGGTGGAATGGGTGGAATGGGCGGAATGGGAATGTGGGGATGAAATGAAAGCAACAGTAATGATATCGGGGAGCTGGTCAAAACAGCGCTGTGTACAAACAGCGCCGGCCAAAATAATGCGCTTGCGGTTTAGTTTATTTGTGTTTCTTATTATTCGATGTAGAAAAAAAATTAGTTATCTGCTGAATTTTTTTGAAGCTATTTAGAATAAATCTCGGATGAGAAACGAAAAAGGGCTCAAAAAGAGGTTAACTTAGCTTTTCTCGGCACCAACTCTGTTTTAAGTGATCCCAAAGTATGCAAAATGTAGATAATTTTATTCTGCATCTAATAAGAGTAAGAAACACATAGAAACTTAACCGTGGAGGGGCTGTTTTTTGCCGTGTCGCTGCTCGTACACGGCGCTGATTTGATTAGCTCCCTGATATCGATGTATTGCGTTGTATGTACAGTCATTACAGTACAGTAGATTGCATTGTATGTACAGTTACTTTTTTTTCCATGTGCTTCGCTATTGTGATACATATCTTTTTTTGCTAAATAGACCTTTCAAAAAACCGATTTCTTAAAGATTCTCAAAGACTCATCGACTCAATCGCACGCATTGATCTGATTCATTCAACCCAACAATAGAGCTTTCCAACAGGTTGATTGGTATGAAAATCGTGAGATTATTGATCTAATATACATCTAATATGTAGTTTGATCTTTCACATGCAATTACTAGACTCATTGTCAGTGAAATCTCAATCAATGATTTCCCTTCTTTATTCCCACAAAACATTAACTGTAATGTGATCCCCAAATAAAGAGTGTTGGTGTGTTTTGTTTTGTTTGAATGTCAGTAATGTTCCTTTCCTTTTTCTTTTCTCCACTCAATTCTCCTCTTTTCTCCACTCAATTCCTTCAGAATTTCCCTTTAAATGGGTACCAAAGTAAACTTTGTCTCTCACGACAGAAAACAAAACAAAAGAATTCTATTCTCCAACGAGTCTCTTTCTTTCACTTGTCACTCACACTTTACCCTCGATTTCCTTTTATTAGAATTTATTGAAGCCTAAATATTGCAGTTTGTAACCTTGAATCAAATCATGATATTGATCAGCAATTCTTCTCATCCAGTCTACCATCAGTCCATTCCATCTTCAGCTTCTTCAGATCACTCACCGATGTCTCATCATCATTTTCTATGAAAAGATCATCTCATTTTCCGGTTTCTCTTCACTTTTTCTTTCACAATTCTTTCTGTTATTCTTCCACTTATAGACGAGGTCCTTTTTTGCTCTTTTTTTGCCTTTTTAGGGACTCAAGAGGTTCTGTCACAGCTGGGAAATGGGAAAAGGAAATAAAAAAAGAGATGACACTCTCAAACAGATCACATTAAACAACTAGATTGACAACAAAGTCACTTTTGATTGAAAAATTTCGTTTTTCACTCCTTTCTAAACCAACAGTGCATTATTTTAATAATAGACCGAAGAATGAGACAATAAGTGAGTGAGTGTGTATGCTTTGATTGTTACAGCATTTGTCCCCTCTTTCTTTGTCTCTTCCTCCTTCCCCTTTTCTTATTAAAGTCTCCTTTGGCCTTTCGATGTGTTTTTTTCTCTTTGAAATGGGAGAAACAAAAAGAAAAACTTGAAAAGAATCAAAAACGCTCGGAAAAGTCTGAAAATCTTTTTCAAAATCAAATCTTTCAGTCAACAAATGATCCTTTTTGCTTGCTTATTGTTAAAGAAATTTTTCGATTAACGATTAAATTGAATTCATTTTTTGATCGTGTACTCAAGTTTCATATTCCAGTCTAGCTAACTAAAACCAGTGTCTTTATCACAACACTAGACGGGTAAAGAGTGAAAGATTTCAGGTTTATTTCATTGCCGATTGAGTATCATTTCAAATCAAACAATCAAACAATCAAACGATGAAATAAACGATCCGAATACCGGTCTCTTCTTCACTCTTCCCCTTCTCTTCTCCTTCTTCAATTTACCCTTTCACCCTTTCTTTTTCCTCTCAAATCTGATCCGATTTGATTGAATTTTGTTTATTCAAGAGATTCGAGGATTTCCCTCCAAACATTTACCTCCAAGTTCTTATCATTTTCCTCAAGCAATTTGAGGAATTTGTATCTTCCCTGATCAGAGAATCCTGTTTTTCTCTATTGTCAGCCTTCGATTGAAATGACTACTTGATTCACTCCATTCGTTGATTCACTCCATTTCCATTCGTTGATTCACTTTCGAAAAGATCCGATACTTCAAACCTCAAATTTGTTCCCTTTCCTTCACAACATTTCCTTCACAACTTTCCTCTATCTATTCATATTGTTCTTCTCGAATTGTTCCACTCAATTTGAATTTTTCAAGGAAAACAGCCTTCAAACTGAAGAATATCCCATTTATCAACCCAAAATTCATCAGCAGAAGATCAGCTTTGAACTTTCGCTTTCGAGAAAGTTTATTGCTGAATGAGACACTCAAATCTCCATTTCGCACTCATTTCTTGTCGTTTTATGAGAAGTTAACCCAATTTTTGAATCTTCTCAAGAGTTGAAAGTCTTTCTTTGTAACGATTTTCCTTTCTTCTCGGACAATCCATTTCACTCGCAATGTTCAAACAGGGAAATAAGGGGAAAACACTCATAAAATGGGGAAGTCTTCTCTCAATCTTTGTCCTTAACAAATCTTACAATTCGATTCAAAAACATTCAATTAACACTTTGTTTTAGATGGTTAAATGGATGGAGAATGATCTCCTTCAAGCTTCTCCGCTTATTCTTTTGGCTTTAATTCCTATTTTGACGGCAACTTGCGGGATTCGGATAGCCAATTTGAAGAGTCCAATCAACTTTCAGCAAGTAAAAGACATTCAGCTTTAGCCACAGACTATCAAAAAGATGGTTTTGTTCTATTTTCAGGGTACGATGAGTTGTTCTCCTTGGCGTATCGGTCTTTCAATGTCTCTCATCTCCATTCCTCCATTCGCTTTTTGGTGTCTAATATGTCCAGGCCCTAGCAGTATTTTCTATCTTTTTGGGTAACTTCTAGAAATTTTCAAAGCGTAAGTCGGCTTAAAATGGCATTTTCAGTTCTTTATTATCTCTCTTCTCCGTTTCGATGACTGTGACAAAAATTCTGCACTACATTCCATCTCCAAGCATTTTCTTATATCTGAAGCTTCGATTTCAATCAGAAACTTGTAAGTTTCTAAAAAAACGTGGAGTTTTTGATGCTTGTGAGTAAAAAGTCTGTCTCCGAGTTGTGTTCTTTGTGCGCGCGCACAATCGCGCGCTTTCTGGCACACAGCGAGTGAGGGGGTCATAAAAAGGGAAAACTTTTCACGTTGAAATTGAATTGTTTCGGACCGAGGATGAAAAGAATTACCGTCTGATTGATTGAGAAGATAATTATGGCTGTATTTACCAGAGGTCTTTTTGATTTTTGATTCTTTTATAAAAGTTATAAAAGCAAAACATAACAAATAAGAAAGAAGAAGCGACTAAAGAAAGGGAAAGTTGAAAACAGCCATCAATTGAGAAAGATTTGGACTATTAAAACAATAAGTAAATGAACTGAAGACTTATTTATATTCAAAAAAACTCAGTGCAACAATTGTGCTCTCTACTACAAGTAGTCATTTCAATGGGCGTTCTCTTCTTTTATTTGATGTTTACAAGTTCTCTTCTCAACGCAATCTCGAGATTCCCGTTCTATATACTGGTGAGCAGAGTTAAATATCAAAATACAAAGATTTAAACCTTGCAACATCAAGGAAATTTTCCAATCTTTCCAGGCTCCATTAATCGCTTGTCTTTCACTTCTTTCAACCGTTTTTGCCGGTCAAACGATGGCCATGTTGCCCGTATTTTTCGTTTTCCTGGCGGTAAGTGAAGAAAAATTTTAAATTGATTATAAAATTGTAATTAAAAACGATGAAATGACAGTAGAAACGTTCAAAGAATCACGAAGAATTCAAAGAATTCAAAGAATTTTAGTCTCTTACTGCTGGTTGTGGTATTTTTGTCTACTATGGACTTGAGGAAGTGGCATATTTTAATGAGATTTTATCTTTTCAATTCAGGTAATCGTATGATTTTGTATACCGTATTCTCTCTAATAGTAGTACTATTTTTTGAACCCCCTCCTGAACCGCAATACTCTTAGAGAGTGCACTACTATTAAAGAGTACATTTACCAAAGTAAGACAGATAAAGATTTGTCCAAAAATTCTGCAATTCTTTCACGTACTCCTTTGGCTCCTTTTGACATACAGTTGTGGGCCGGCGAGTTGACAATTTGTGTCTTGACAAAAAACAACAAAAAGATGTTTATGCACTTTGCACAACAATTTTAGATTTTTTGCTAACTTTTTCATGTGAAGAATAGTTAATAAATGAATAAAAAAGCCTCACTTTTGCTTGCTTGAATAGCTTTAGAATGTTACATAAACATAAAGTCAAAAAGGTTTAGATGAAAGAGAAGCACCAGAAATTCAAATTTTGGTGCACTTTGGTTTTGGTGCACTACTATTTTTTGAACCCCCTCCTGGACCGCAATACTATTAGAGAGTGCACTACTATTAGAGAGTATACGGTACTTGTGTACTTAAAAATTTTTCACTAATTTCTAATCTTTTCACTATTTTTAGTTTCCAAAAATGCCTTGCCAGTCTTTGTGTCGGTTTCTTTCTCAGCTTCTATCAATTGGCGGCGAGTCCAACAATGTATCAAGTGAGTAGAAGAAAAAAATTGAGCGACAATCTAAGATTATAATGTACAATCAAAATCAATGCTTAAAAGCAAAGCTTAAAAACTGAATCAAACTCTATCTAAGAGAGCCAGCCCTACCCAATTCCCTTTTCAGATCTTTTTCTCCCTCTCCACAAGGCACAAGCTTCGGATTTGTCTCTCTTTATATTCAGCCTTTTCTCTTTTCTTTTCTTCATTCGTTTTCATCATCGTTTCAATATTCACTCATTTTATGGAAAAACATTGTAAACTACCGTATTCTTCAGCTTCACTCCTTGAATTCATCAAGTTTACGGTGAGCTGAATCGAACAAAACAAAAAAAAAGCCTGGTGCTCAAGATGCAATCAATATCTAAGCTATCCATAGCTTAGATATCGATTGCCAATTTGCTCTTTTACCTCAACAATCCCTTCCAGGTCCCCCGTTCTCCATTCTTATCGTTTTTTGTCGGTGTCTCATTGGTTCTTCTTCTCATGTTCACATATCAATGGACATTCATTGCATTGGTTTCAACGCTTTGGGAGGTTTGTTGATCAGAGCATTGCGAGTATTGGACACTGAAGCAACAATCGAATTCCATTCAGGAATTCCTGAAGAATCGCTTCAAAGAGTGGTCAACTCTGCAACAACTTTGCGCTCTACAGGTTTGAAATCAACAAAGTTAAACTTATTCTTATTCTTATCTTCTTATTCTTCTCTTTCTTCTCTGGCAAGATACCGGATAGCTCAGTGGTTAGAGCATGTCAATGGAAAGCAAAAAGGTCGAGGGTTCAATCCCCTTTCTGGAAATCTTGCTTTGCCATTACTTTATGATATCATTTAGGCAACGGCTCTCAAAGTGACGATCACTCTGATTTTACTATCACTAATCATTGGTCTCTCACCGATCTCTTATGCTACATATCTACCAATAGCTTTCTACATAATATTGTTAGTTGCAAATCATATTGTTTCTATAGAATGGATTAAATTATCCAGAACATTGGCCTCTTTGACAACTGCCTGTTTTGCTTGTGGATATTTTCTACCATTCACCAACTACAGGGTACGTTTTGTAATAACTTCATTGAAAACCAACTTTTGATTCATTGTAAGCTTCAATTTTCTATTCGACAAGTTTATTGGATATTGCAATTTATATTAAAGCACTCTAAAAGGAAAAGTTCAGGGTTGTTTCATCGCTTTTGCCCTCTGCAGTGCTCTAGCTGTCTCTATTTTCTCGACAAATCTCACGAAAAACTCAGTGCCAAAGTTACAGGTCTATCATTAAAAATCTTAGTTCTGTATCCTAACTAAGCTGTTTCAGAACAACTGTACTTCATTCTTTTTGCTGAATGATGGAGTCGAATCAACTTCTTTACATGGAAATGGGTTTTTTGAGACTTTCGCTCGATTTCCACTCGAATTCCTCCCAATTACAATAATTTTGGTGAGTAAAAGTGAAATATCAGAATAATCTCAATTTCAGACATTCATATCGATTTGTATATTGATCTCCGGTTTATCTGGATGGCAAGATCTTTTCGCGATTGATTGGAATTTAATTGTTTGGCCGTGTTGTTTATCAAATTCTCTATCAGCCAATTCTTACAGGTGCTGTGAAAAGTGAACTAAGGACTAAGTGAACCAAAGACATTCATATTCATTTGTATATTGATCTCTGGTTTATCTAGATCGAGTCAACTGTTTTGAAATTAAAATTTGATTTGATTAAAATTGATTTTAAAATCTTTACCTATAGAACGAAAACGAAACTTAAGACTAATAAATTAATAAAAAAAATCGATTTTAGAAAGCGTCGTCCATTCGTCGAATCAGACTCATTTCGGTACGCTCAAAATGGAGATGAGACAATGAATGAGAAGGGGATTAAATAGAATGAGATCAGTGTTCAGAATTGTAAGAGAATTGTGATGTTCAGGACATTTTATGTCACCAAACGGGTATTTGTTGTTAGTAAATAAACAAATTCAAAGAAAGAAGACAAAAACAATGAAAACGAACTGTTAAATCAGCAGTAATCATTATAAAAGATTGATAAATCATCATCATAAATTATCATAATCATCATAATCATCATAATCATCATAAACAAGTTGATTGATACAAGGGTAAAAACCAAGTAAAGTTTGGTGAATCCTTCAAAATGAGGAGTATTCTCGAGCAATAACATCCACAGAGTTATTTCGTGCTATCGACTGGAGAACACCGCTCATCGAAAGAATGAAATGGAGTTGGGGAAAACGAGGAAATTAAGGCAAAACAATTCACAAATATTCAAATAACAATAATGTATAACAATGTTATTTTGTCACTTGTCTACTTGTCAAGCAGCTTTGTCAGTTGTCTACTTGTCAAGCAATTTGTCTACTTGGATTTGATTTGGATTTGAAATCTTTCATATCTATTCATATCAGTCAGTTTTTCAGTCAAATATGTATTGTTTATCTAATCTATTCCAGACAAAACAATCAATAAATGGCCTAGACTTTGTATAAGTTGTTAAAATGAAACTAGAAAAGAAGAAATTGAGCCAAATTGTGAGAGAATTTTGTGGGATTGTGGGTTTGACGGCAGGTGAAATCGACTACGAGACAGACAATTTCACCTGTTATGGATCGTCGATTGGAGCCGGCGTTTGATAAAAGAAGAATGAACAAATCATATAGGAAAAGCTATTAATAAACGAAAGTAGTGGAAAGTTTAACGCCAAAAACATTTCACTTGAATAACTTTCTTATTCTAGAACATTCTGTTCAGCTTCACACGTTTGAGATCTCTAGTCTCTGTTAAAATTTGGAGAGGTTTACTCGCTCAAAAATTACTTACTTAAATTACTCATTTACTCACATTTATTCATAAAGTTAATTGTGAATCTGAAATAAATCTTTGAAGAACCTGGAATCTGGAAGAACCTGGAACCTGGAAGAACCTGGAGAATTTTGTTTGAAAGTTTGATGAGAAGACAATTCGAAACTTTTCACAACTGCCAATTCTTAAATGATTGTCGGTTTTAATGTTCAGATTTAGAAAAGAAACCACGAGTTATATCATGGTACAACTCACAAATGCTATAATACATATACCGTATTTTCTGTAATAGTAGTGCAGTCTATAATAGTAGTGCAGGCAGGAGGGGGGGTTGAAAAAATAGTAGTGCGCACTACTATTACAGAAAATACGGTATATATATTGTACAAGTGATGCAAGCTGTAACTAGCTGTAACACAAATATTGTACAAATGATGTCCCTCATTGTCAGCCCCTACCCTCTCACGATGTCGATGTCCTCGGGTGACCCCTCCCTTCCCCTTCCCCTCTTCTATTCTTTATTCCAGTCTGGATGGTGTCGCTTCGTGGGTAATGAGGTTTAATTAAAAGCATAAAAAAGAAGAAAAGAAAATAAGAGACAAAAAGAGAAAAGAGAAATGAGCTTCCATCCCAAAATTCCGAATTCGGGCCACAGGAATCGATTTTGGCTTCAGTGAATGAATGAATGGAAAATTCTCGCATTCAGTCGACACGTAGACGACTTATTGAAAAGGATAGATTGGCTTTGGTGTAGGGAGAAAGTCTATTGATCGTAGAAAAAGTGAGATCAGTCAGTTCAGTGACAAAACGATCTAAAATTTCAAAATGAGAAGAGGCAACCTCGAGAATTCTCGAGAATTTTAGTACAAACTAGAAGCAAATGCAAGAATAAACGATTTTGAAAGGGAAAGTCATTAATCAGCGTAAATTTGGAGTGTGTACGAGAAGGACACAAAATGGGATGTCCCCGATTGGAAAAAAAGAAGGAAAAAGATGAATCCTGGTGGAAGGGAGGGGTGGAGGGGACCTAATTTCCTCCCGTTTTCCTGTCCTCTTCATTTTTCACGAAATTCACGCATCTGGAAAAGAAAAGACGAGATTTTAAGGTGTGAAAGATGGATGAATGAATTGCAAGTTACCAGAGCCCGTATTCTACGCTCCGGGAAAAGTTCCCGCGGCGTCTCTGATCTTTACGGCGCCACCTTTGATTTTTCAGGTAAAACGTCCATAGTTTTCCAGCGAAAAGTAATTTTCTTTCAGAAAGTTTCCGGTAAATTTCCGCTGGAACTTTCCGAGAAACTTTTCGAGGAATTTTCTGAGGAAAAGTCAGGGAAAACCATGGACGTTTTATCGGAAAGATCAAAGGTGCTGCCGTAAAGTTTTTCCGGAGCATAGCATACGGGCTCAGTTTTTCGTTTTGTTCTAGAGTTTACTGTATTTACAATGATTCCTGCAACCAAATATTTAACAAACCAACCAAATGTCAGTCAATAGTCAATAGACGGTGTCAGTAAATAGATATGATTTGCAAAGAATAGCTATGTAGGACCAAAATCAGTCCAAGATGTTTAACCAATCAAATCTTCGCTTGTTTTTTGGTGACATTTCTCAATCTTTTCTCAATCTCAATCTCAATGATCCATTCATTCTTTAGACTCGATCGAGACTTTATATTTTTCTTTCAGTTTACATAAAACACATTGTTTAAGGAACCAAATTTAGAGAGATAAGGAACTAAACTTAAACGCTTGATTCAAGCGATTCGATTCGACGCCTTGAGCTTCAAAACTTTCCGAAACATTGACAATAATGATTCTTCTCTGAGAGATATAATGGGAAAGATACCAATTTGAAAATTGAAACCCCAAGAATTGGTGGAGATGATCGATGATGAGTCGGCAGTGTTTCAAATGAGAGAAATGGTAAAGAGAAGGGATTGATTGGGTTGAATGTTGAATGTTAATGTTTTAGTATTCCTTCCCTCACATCCTTTCTAACATCAACCACTTTCTTTTGAGGAAAGAATTTCAAAGAGGAAATTGAAATGAAATGAAGAGAAGCGAATCGAGTCAAAATGAAATGAAGAGATGAGGGGGAGAGTTTCGAATGGTATCACAAACTTGGAGGACGTGGAAAGCTTTGAGAGAACGAATAAATAACATAACAAACATGAATACAGTAAAGCTATAGACTATAGCTATAGAATGTACCGCAACTATAGCTTTACTGTATTTCTGTTTATTCGATAAAAAATTAAAAACAACTTTGCTTTAAGGATTTTAAAAAAGAGAACCCTTTTTAGAAAAGGATCGATGGCAATAGAGCGCTCTGAAAACGAAACAAAGTGGTGAATAATTTGCGTCCAGATTTCCCCCATTCTCTAAATCCCCTTGAAATGAGAGAATCTTGTTGAAAAGGCGAAATGATTTGTGTCAGAGTTAGTAAAGAACATGATCTACGAAGCAATTGCTAACTATTTGAAGGTTTCTAAAGGTTTTAAAGCAGCTGGTCCTTGTGTAGTTTGTTGAAAAGATAAAAAACATGTTGTGAATGTTGAGACTAATAAACTCTTCTATAAAAACAAAAAAGAATGATTTGAATGACTTTTAAGATTTGAAGAAATCCCCAATCCTACCGTAGTCTCTCAGCAAGACGGGAAAAGAGTGAAAGAGTGAAAGAATGAATGAAGAAAGAGACGGACATATTGTTGAAGAAAGGGAGAATTGCGAGGGTCCCTCATAGTCTCTTATCCAATAGGATTCATTTTGCTCTTTTAGATCTTACTAGTTAGTTAGAAGATCAATATATAATAGCTGATTAAATATAATGATGAGAGTACCGTAATCCCAGCATAAATTGCAGAACAAATGCGAATGAAGGGGGGACAGAACAGAGTAGAGCTAGCTGATGTCTACAATTTGGAAGAGACTATATGAAGGGGTAAATTGATGAAGTCAACTTTATTTCTTTTTGCCGAGGGTTGGAGGGGGTAGCTGAATGGATTGGGGTGGGCATGGATCCCTCCCGATACATCCATTTGTGTGGTGGGCCTTCCCCTCCGCTCAGCCTCCGCTCAGCCTCCTCTCAGCCTCCTCTTCCCCTCCCCTCCCCCTCCCCTTCCCCCCCTTTCTCGGAAAATTGTGTTGGGTCTCGCGATTCACCCATCAACATGTTAATGCGCGAAATGAGTAAATTAATGCCGGTTGTGTCGTCCCTTGTGGATGAATGTCCATTTCATCGTATTTCTTGGCTTCTTCTTTGCTTTTTGGTATGAATGATGCAAATTTTGAGAGCTTGAAGACGGAGTGGATGCTGAAAACTAAGAGGGTTTGCCAGAAAACTCAAAGATTTATTTTTTGAGTACTTTGGAGCTTGCTTTAGTGCTTTGATGGCCTATAACTTTATTCAGAGACTATCTTATTGCTAACTTTTTATATCATTGTATAGAGGAGATTTCAGATTTTCGAATGACACCAAATACAGTTTGATTGGATAATCCAGTCCAGGGTAATCAAAGCCAAATTTGAGCAAATGAGGCCGATCCAACTCGGGTGCAGTGTCGCCTAGTTTGCATGTGAATGAAAAAGCCAATCAAGCTCTTTTTGGAATCATTCAAAAGCCTGAAGCCTTCTCTATCCAACGATATGAAAAGTTAGCAATAATATTGTCTTTGGATAAAGTTATAGGCCTTTAAAGCGGACAGCCTTCAAAGCCTTCATTCCAAATACCCGGACTCGACAAGAGCCAATATCTCTTCTGTGATCAGTGCGACCATATGTTGTGGGTTGAATAGAATGAGTTGAATGAATGAAATGAATGAAATGAAATGAATCAAAATGAAAAAGGCGAATCCAATCACAACACATTCCCCCAATGGACAGACTCGATACAGACAAAGAAAAAGGGAAAAGAAAAGAAAGGGGGAAAGACGGACAAAAGAGATGTAATCAAATTGTTGTTGGTGAATCTCTTTTGGGTCACACAGCAATCGGGTTGACCCGAAAATCGCCAATATTGGACTCTCTCGACTTGAGATTTTCCATTTATTCAATTTATTCAATCACATTCAAAGCTTTTCATTCAAATCGATTTTGGGATATGAAATGCGATTCTGAAAGTAGAGTGTGCTCCTCTCAAGTAATATGTTATCTAAAAAGCATTGGAGTGATCGAGGGCTGGTAGGCTGGTAGTTTACGGGCTGGTAAGCTGGTAGTTTACGGTAGTTTACGCTACGGTCGTTTTCTAAAAGGAATTGTCTGTTGAAATGCTGTAATGATGTTGATGTTGATGTAATCTTTTGGATCTCAATGATCTTTTGAATCTCTTTATTATCGTCTTTACAAAAAATTGACACTAACATTGAAATCGTTCAAATTTTCATTCAAATCGATTTTGGGATATAAAATGCGATTCTGAAAGTAGAGTGTGCTCCTCTCAAGTAATATGTTATCTAAAAAGCATTGGAGTGATCGAGGGTAAGCTGGTAGTTTACGGTATCTCAATGATCTTTTCTAAAAGGAATTGTCTGTTGAAATACTGTAATGATGTTGATGTTGATGTAATCTTTTGGATCTCAATGATCTTTTGAATCTCTTTATTATCGTCTTTACAAAAAATTGACACTAACATTGAAATCGTTCAAATTTTCATTCAAAATGTGTGCCTATAAACAAAAGAACAATTTGATACAAAAATGATTAAAAAAATGAGAAAAGAAAGCTAAAAAAAATGATGATGATGGACATGCGTTGTACGCTATTCAGTGGATGTTTTGACTAGGTCGAGTATCATTTCATGATAAGAATTTGAATAGGAAAACTTTTAACTTTTAGTTTTCAACTAAAGTTTTCAAAAAAAGGAAATGAAAAAGGGGGAACTTTTGAAGTCATTTGTTTGGAAGATATGCACAACTTATCACAAATTATAGCTTCAATTTTGCCCAAAAAGTCGAAAAAGACATGAAAAAAAAGGAGTAAAGCCGACCGAAAATGAATAAGTTTGATCAGATTGAGAAAATTTAAAACTAGAAATGACCAGGACAAGTTCAGAAATTGGCTGGTACTTACCGTGATTGGTAATGCTGTAATTTATAATCTTACGGCAATGCTGTAATTTATAAGCTCAAGATTTCAGTTAAAACATTCCATAGGTTAGACCGAAGATAGCTTAACTGAATATCTTGTGATTTGACTTGAGTCCTTGAGATTTTATTCTTGATAACTTTCTGAACTTGTCAATGGCTCAGAAAATTGAATACTTTTTGGGATTAAAGCTTTCGACTGGAAACTTCATGGGAAACATCTTTACCTGAAAGCTTTTTTATCACAATGTTATCAAGCATATATTGGGTTGGTGAATTGAAAACTGCCTTGTCATATGTGACAGTTTGAGCACTTTCTTCAAAAGAAATCCATTTTGGTGTAAATGGAAAAGTTGTAGAGAATCAAAAATGAAGCTTATATCCAAATTTTCAGAACGATTCAAAAACTGATTTTCAAGAAATGCCAAATTTACGAATTTTCACAAAACTTGCATTTTAAGCGAAACTACTGAGTGTATCTTTTTGGAAATTTGGCTATAAGCCTAATTTTTGATTCTCTACAACTTTTCTATTGACACCAAAATGGGTTTCTTTTGAAGAAAGTGCTCAAACTGGGCTGACAGCCGACCTCTCCAGTCCTCCATTTTTGAGTCTCACACTTGTCTCACACACAAACCAAAACCCTACTACGAAAGAGGAATTCGTAAATTGCCTGTAAAATGGGCAGAAGTCGTCAATAATAATGGAAATTATTTGAAATGAATTGATGGTTTTATGTTCAATAAATTTTAGTGCAAAGTCCCGGCAGTTTTCACTTCACCAACCCAATATTTTCAATTTTAAAACCTTTAACTAAATATTCAATCTTTTTTATGCATAACCAACCGATGGATTCAATCTTTCGTCTTTTCTCTTCACTTCCATAGTGTTCATCGTCGTCTCCCATTGATGGAGATGGGCTAAATCGATTGAATAACATATTTTGATATAAAACATTAAAAATCTTTGAGTTTATATGTACTCAATAGGTTTCCCCAAGTTCTCCCCACTTCGATTTCCTTTCCTCACCTCATCGACGGTGTACTTCTTTCTTCTCCATCCGCATCCTCTTTTCGGCGTCTCTCCCGACTTTTCGTATAGTGATAACCGGCATCTTTCACTACCTAAAGTATAAAGTTAAGCAAATATAATAGCTATAATAGTTATAATAGTTATATGAAGACAATATCTTGCTTATTATAAGACGCAAAGTGTGTGTGTTCACTTCATAACTTTGTCCTGATTTTTGGGGACAATAGGTAATCGACCCTTGAGTTTTTGACTGTTAAATCAGAATTCACAAATCCTAATCATTTTTAGTAAAGTTGAAAGTGGCAAAATTGGTGGCGAGATTAAAGAAAATGAGAATATGGGGATACCTCTTAAAACGAAGTTTAACCATTCAAAATGCAGACTCTGTACAGTACAGTTCATATTGTATGAGTTACAAATTAATGAAAGGTTCAACTTAAACTACCCCCAACATTCTAGCAGCTAATACCTGTCTTGATAATGGAAACAATTCATCTCTTCTCGTCAAGAGTACCGGTTGGAGCATGCAGAGTTGAGCGGCTGCTTCATTCACTGACACTTCATGGAGAGTCAAAATCTAGAGATTTTGTTAATAAGTATCTAAGTGTTTCGAGGATCAATTTTTCTATTTTCCTCACCTTATCCGGTTTCCTTTTAGCATCGAATCGTCCATAAATTGCCGAGAATTTTCGATATTCATCTGCTCTTTGTGGTGATGTCAATGGAAGGGCCATTAAATCAAGGATTTCTCTATTTTTCATATAAATTAAGACTTAATTTGTTTCCACTCACTGGCTGATTCGTTTTTTATTCTGCACAAGTTTCGGAGCTAGTTTGGGGAGATTTTGAACGACCTGAAAAAGAAAAATACTTTTAAATGAAGATCTTCAGGTAGAGAAAGGTTTAGAGAAAAAGGAAAGTTGGATCTAGTAAGCTGAATAGCTTTTAAAGACAGTAATGAATAGCTTTTAAAGACAGTAAGCTTTATCCAGTAGCTTAGCCAGTAGTTTTGTCTGTTTTATTCCTACCAGTGTTGCGCATTGATTGAGGCGTCGAATCTGCGCCTCGGAGAGGCTTGGAGTCTCCGTTTGAGGGGCATCTGAAAGAATATCTCTTTAATATTCAATATAATTATAAAAATGAACACAATCGAGCATTATAAAAGGGTTAAAAAGTAGCTCGGCCGAAACTCACTCGGATCAAAGTCACCTAGGGCCACAAAATCATCGGTGGAACTGATGTGAGGGCTGTTCGATGAAGATGGTAGACCGGACTGAAATTAAACATTCATCAATTGTTCTTGAAGTTTTGATCACTAAATAAATACCGTAAATACTGTAATAGTACCCCACCCCTGTAATAGTACAGTCGCATGTAATAGTACAGTCTGTAGTACTCCTGTAATAGTACAGTCGCGTAGTCGCAAAAGTTTTTCAGTATTTCATTTTTTTCAAAGCACCCGTACTTTCAAAAATGCGTCTTTGGTATCAAAAAATAGCTGAAATTCAGGGCTATTTTTTTGATACCTAAGCGCGCATTGTAGCATAAACCAGTGTCGAGAAAAACTCGTTCAAAGCTACGCAACACTACGCACCGTCATTATGGGGGTGGGATACTATTACAGTATTTACGGTATCTATTTTTTGTACAAACCTTTGTAATCCTTATACTATTCGGATCTTTGCTGTTCGCGGTGGTGATATTATGCTCATTTTGGCGGCTCATCTGTTGAGTGGCTGCAGCGGCAGAGGCTACTGTAATAGAGCTGAAGTTTATATTGCAAAACTAATGCACGATATCAATATAACTATCTTTACTGCAAAATCTACCCAATGATTGTAAATATTCTTGGGAGAGAACATTCGCCGCCGTGGCACCGATAGCCGAGAGTGGATTCGTGAAGTCGATGGCAGCTGAAAGCATAAAAATATCGGGTTTAGATGTTAGATCTGGATATAGCTCTAGATTATTGATTATAGACCGACTTATTGGTACGGTTGAGATTTTCGAAATGGTTGATGTGGAATGGGCAACAGATGTGGTGGTGGTGAGTGGGGTGGTTGTTTCGGGATGGAAAAGTGATGGAGATGGGCTTTGTTGGAGTGAGGCGATGCCTAAGGAATCAATATATTTATCTAAATCTAGATATTGGTAGAAGGAAATCGATTACCTGGTAGAAGGAAATCGATTGGATTGGCGCCAGTGGGGAAATTGGATATTGGAGGAGGGCCGATGAGGGGAATGGCCGACAAGTTGAAAGCGGCTGGGTCTTTCGAGAAATCCTGAAATCGAAAGAGTCCCTAGTTGGATTTTTTTAATCGCTAAAAACAGTTTCAACTTATATTTTTGAATTTTGAAATTAATCTCAAATCCCTCTTTCAATTTTGAAATGAATTTGAAATGAATTTGAAATGAATCCCTTATTCGTCAGTCCCTTGATCCCCCAAGATTGACAGCTTTCTTCCCCCTTCTCACAAATTTTTACAAAAAGGAAAAGACACGCATTTTCCATCAATTTCCCCCCGTTTCTCCAGTTTTTATGCGAATGTTTTTTTGTTGATCGGACAGCAAAAAGTCTTCTCCCCTCAGCATTCCCAAAAATGATACGGCCGGTCGTGCCACTCAAAAATTTTTGCCTAGTAAATCGAGAAAAAACAACCAAACATGCGATCGGTTTTGTGAAAAAAAAAAAGAAGAAGAAAAATAGAGATATTCAGGTAAAAAGTGGATAAAAATGGTTGGATTGGGTTTTTCGAGTGGAACGATTTTGAGAAAAGAAAAGCGGAGGACTGGGAAGAAATGGGAATAAAGCTGAATAGAGAAAAGTTCGATGGAAATTTATTCGGACAGAGATCTTTAAACAGCTGATAAGTTGTTCAGTTGTAAAGCTATTTTAAGATTTACTGACCGTCAACGTCCTCTGCAATCGTCTTACATGCAACGGTTTTGAAAGCATTCCCACCAATGACATGATTTCGAGGAACTCTGATTCATCGCATTGCATTATTTGATTGATATCATCTCCACCTGAAACTAGAGAAAATGTTTGGGAAGTGGATGGGAAAATTTCGAAATACGACTGAAATCAACATTTTTACCTTGTGAGATAAAAGTATCATAGTATTGAACAAGATTCGCTCTTTGAAGAACAGCCAATAGTTGCCATTCGGATAACGAGGTCGGGATTGGTGGCTTTGATGTTGATGAGGTTGGTCTGAATGATTATAATAGAAAGATATTCTATTCATCCATCATCTCAACCATCATCTCAACCCATTTTTCATTGTCTAACCTGCTTGTTGCTGTTGTCGATACACAGACATTTGTCGTGCTTTGCACATTTGACGGTGATGGGGTATTTGCTGAGTCAGACATGGGGAAAATGCTAAAAGCATTGAATCTTTGATATTCTGACATACAAGATCTTTCTATTGTGATCATTTTTAACAGCTAAACTCACCAAAATTGGATCAGATCCACGACGATGACGAGAATTCCTTTGGGTACCCGAAGTTTGATTTTGGTTGACGAAGAAAATGTCGATCTTGGATCGAATCGAGACTTTATATTGTGGAATAGAGAATAAATACAGTAATCCTTTGGGATATGAATCTTTTTTTTGATCCCACAATGCTATTTGATAGCTATTTTTTGAAGGGGATGGTTGGGCCGAACAAACCCGTCTCCGGGAATGTCGGGGAGGCGCTTGGCGCTGAAAAGAAAATTCGCTTTCAGGGGTTTACACAAAAATTAAAGAACAATAAAGGAATGGATAATATGGAAAAGATAATACTGTAAGTTGGAAGAAATTTCGTTTTGGAATATCCTGAACAGGATATTAAAAATAATATCCTGTCTCTTATTACTTGTCTCTTGTCTCTTGCTACTGGCCCACTCGCAGACTGGTCAAATTCAAGCAATTCTCTATCTCACAGGTGAGAACAAAGAATGTTTCTTATAGCCTTAGAAAAGCTTTCTGATCAGTTAGATAATTTATCTATTTCAAAGCATAAAAATGCCATCATTTGATCAAAACCGTAACGAATTCCCAAGTGAGAAAAAAGTTCAGAAATTCTTTTTCAATAATTGTTGCCATTTCATTTTTCCATCTATTGAGCTCATTTTGTGCCTTGACCAAAAAATGACCAAAAAAAAAGAAAAGAAAAGAGGACAAAAATTGTAGGGCCCAAAGTGGGACGGTCAGGGATTTGGATTGAGATAAAAAAAGAAAAAAAAGGAGATGAGGGAATGGATGTAAATGGATTGTGAAGAAGTCGAGAAAAAGGGAAAAAGAAGAGACTCCTCTAATCGACCGGAGGGGATTAGAAATCGCAACAAACATTTTACCGAAAAAGGAACGGATATGGGGGAAAGTGAAAGGGTCTGGATTGATGCCTTCATCTCAACAATGTCTTTTGGTGTCTGAAGATAGGGTAAAGCAGCAGTTTGTTTCGAAAAGGAAACAGTAAGCTGATTCAAGCTTTTACCAGAGTTGGCTACTTGATATCTGAATACTTTATGCCAGAATACTGTAATGGGTTTCTTTCTTGGGCCAAAACTAGAGGGTTTCCAATGATAATGTTTCCAGGGTTCTACTTGGCTTGGCTTTTGGCCTTTGTCCTAGTCTAGCCTCGTTTACAGGACTCACATTCTACATTCTTGAACCAGGGCCAGATCCAAAAGCTCATAGACAGATTGGTTAATCCTGGCTAGCTGATCTTTGACGAGTTTTGTAGACAGTCCTGCAGGACAAGTGTAAATCTTTAAGGTGAAGGACTGACCTATCAAATAAAAGGAGCTCATAAGTGTTTTTGCTTTCAACTTTTATACTATTCACTCTCAGCAAAAGCATCATAAATTGTGGATGTCTCCAACCTCAACATCTCCATTTTTTGATCTAAAAATTTCCCCTCTTTCTTTTTATTTTTTTTCTTCAATTTGATGGTCTATCGCCTGGGGAACGGCGATTAGACGAAGAGGAGGAAAAATCTCATAAATCGGCTCAAAATGCTCTCGAAAGAAAAAGTTTAGCAACACAAAAAGTTGTGGAGAAAATGTTGCGGGATTTTTTTTTGTAGTCTCCAGGGGGAGAAATTCCCGACAAACGAGCACCTGTGATTAGAATGAGAAAACAGAAAAATGAGAATAAAAAAATAGATTCGAGACTTGGAAAATCGGCTTAATCTGAAATAATCGGGGAAATGCAAAGAGATGGATTTGGATAAAAGACGAAGTGCTGGTCAATGGAAAAAAGAAAACAAAATTGAACAGAAGAAAAGAAAATAGGGGACGCTTTTGAACGGGAAACAAGACAATCACAGGTTTTAGTATTAGGTTAGGTCAAACGTCTTGCGTCAAGTTATCCATGCCTTGCACGGTTCACTTTTAGATTCTGAACCATCACAAGAGCTTCAATGGTTCAGTTCACCTGAATAGTTTTTGTTTTAGGGTAATGCAAAGGAGTTAGGTGGGGGTTTAAGCCATTTTAGCCAGTTAGCCAGTTAGCCATTTCAGCCATTTCAGCCATTTTAAGCCAGAATTCAGATGAACTTCAGATATCAATGGGAGTAGAATGTAAACAATAGATTCAGATAAAAACAAAGATAAGACAAAACTGGACAAGTTTCAAACCCTCTGGCAGAGCTTGCTTTTGTAAAAGGACCATTTCATTTTCTGCAATAAAAAGTTAACGTAGAAATTCAGAAAAAAAACGTGCGAAGCGTTCGAAAGAAAGATCCCATTTACGGTAAAGGGTATACTATTACAAAACCGATGAAAACTGAAAGAAAGAAAGAAAGAAAGAAAGAAAAGAACACATGGGGAATGGGGGTAAAGTTCCGGTTTTGGTCGCGTCCGAATAAAACGAGAAGAAGTAGAAAAAAGAGAAAAAGATGGGGAAGACAAAAAATGAGAATGGTGAAGAGAATGGGAGAATGGGGGGATGGGGAGGGGACAGGATAGGGGAATCGAAAAAATCGAGAAGAAAAATGATGGGATGCAGAGGGAATATTGGAAAAGAAGAGAATGTAGAAGGGGAGGGAAGAGAAAAAATGGAAGAAAAAGTGGTCGGAGGCGAGGGGAAAGGGGAAGAAGGGGGAAGAAGGGGGAAGAAGGGGGAAGAACGGGAGAAGAACGGGCAGGGGACGCGAGGGGCAAAAAGCGGCCAGTCCGGGTGGTGGCTGTCCAATGGAGGGAATCAAAAAGAAGGGAAGCATTGAAAGATAGAAATATATTGTGATATTAAAAGAATAGTTCTGATTTAAATACTAAAGAACAACTGTCGGCTTGATGCCAAAGAGTCATGCTTCAAGGAATTGCTTCAAGGAAAGCTTTCTTTCTCTTATTCACAAGAATTTTTCGAGATTTAGAACAAAAACATAATAAACTCTGAAGAAAAACAAAAACAAATGCTTTGCAGATCAAGAATTCCTTGTTGAAGTTGTTCAGGAAAACTTTCGAAATACTTTAAGCTTAGAAAGATGGGGGAAAGGAAAAAGGGATTCTTTTTTTAGAATAAATGGAAAAGAGACTGCAGACAAGCAGAGAATATGCAAAAAACTGGCGGCCGCCCGAACGTCCCGAGACAGCCAAAAAAAGTGGTTTAAGATATGAAGAAAAGAGTGGGGAAAATGGAGAAAAGGATAAAGAAAAGAAGGGAAAGGAAAAAATGTATTTGAAAAAAAACAAGCAAAGAAGAGGTTTATGGGGAAAAGAAAAGAACAGGACTATTGAAAAGAGGGTGGGTTAACTGTGAAATTGTCCTCCTTATCACGGTTGTTTTTAGCAATCAGCATGTACAAAATCTGCTAGTTTAACTCAGGAGGAACATGCTAAAACGAGTCTATTCGGAAAAACAGTAGAAGAGGTTTGGGATGAAAAGAACGAAAGGAGAGCCATTAAAAAAGAGACTCAAGAAAAAGATTGGTGAAAGAAAGGTCGATCCTCTTTCGATGGGTGTTTTTTGTGGAGTGAGTTAAGAGTGAACGTCTTCTCTCAAAGCACGGGGAAAAACGATGCGCGAATGGCACAAATGGGTGAAGAGAAAAAGAAGAAAAGAAAAGAAAAGAAAAAGAAAAGAAAGGGCAGATGAAAAGATGAGAAATATTGAGGAGGGGTAAAAGTTTCAAATAAAAGAGAAAAATTGGTGGAATGGGATGAGATTGGCGGGAGTGAACGACCTCAACGATCCCTCTACAGCCTCTACTATACGATATGCACACATAAATAGTTGGGTGTTGACGAAAACCGAAAATCATGTCGATGCACAGCTGAATGTTGACTTTAACCTTACTCATGCCATTTTGTTTTCCTACTGAAGAACCAGAGTTGGCCGACCAGAGTTGGCAGAGTTGGTCACTAAATTAAAGGCGCTAACTTATCTTAAACAGCTCAATGATTGGATGCTTTGATTGTATTGGATTAATCGATACTCAGTTCCATACTCAGCTCCATAGTTAGTTCCATACTCAGTTCCATACTCAGTTTCATTCTCAGTTTCATTCTCAGTCCCTTAATCAGTTCAAATCCCTTTCCCAAAGACCCCGACGTTTCGTCAAAGACTAAAGACTAAAGATACACTTCACAACTTCATTCACACATATTTTCGATACCCATCTTGCACTACTTCCCTAATAGATAGATTCCCGAATGTCCCAATGATAGCTCTTTCTCTCTCCTCTTCTTCCTTCTTCCCTTTTCTACTCCGAACACTGCAAAAAACGTGGCTGGCCGCAGACGTGCGCTCACCACAAAAAAACATCGGACACACCTCTTCTTTCTCCTTTTCTCCTTTTCACCATTTCACCTTTTTTCTCTGCTTTGCCAAAAAAAGAACCCAGCAAGATCAAGTGTCAAAATTTGAGGATTAAGCCATAAAAAGCGGCTTCGATCCGGAATTTATTTTTAGGGAAACACTGACTTTCAACTTTTACAAGGACAAACAATGCTTTATTGTTTTGAAAATTGTAATGTTCAAGTAAACATTGATGTTCAAGTTGATGACATTGATGTTAATGTTCAAGTAAACATTGAAAATTGAACATCATATTTATTTGAGAAGAGTTTTAATCAATTTTGTGCTATGAAAACATCGAATCCGATTGTGTATTGCTCGTTTTTTTTTGTCTCGTAGCACTCAACTGCTTTGCACGGGGAGTTTTTTTTGGATGGTGGCAAAAAACAAGCCGCCGCCAGTGTGTGACCCCAAAAATCATTTCAAAAAAAAGTAGAAAACCGGCAAAAAAAACCCGGGCACACTTTTTGCCACAATAGTTGGGTTTTTGTGGGGTGGCAGTGAGGGGATGGGGTTTGAACTTCTCGATTCTCTCGATAGAGGCCGACTCTCGCGCAGCTTTTTCTGCGGGGAGAGGACACTTTTTACGGTGGTAGTGCGAGGCCCCGTTTTGGGAGAGAAGGGGCTGCCCCAGTCCTGAGAAAAAGGAAGGGGAGAAGTAGATGGAGAGTGCGAGGGAAGAGTTGGAGAAGAGTTTGAGAAGAGTAGGTGACACAGATCCGCTCCTAGCTATGCATGTAATGTGGAGAAATTGCCGCCTAAAGTTACGAAGTATTAGTGGCGATAAATTAGTTTACATTTGTGATTGTACAGTAGTTTTTCAAGGTGCCCGATTCAAAACAGGATAACTTTACAAAAAAAAAAGACTAGTTTTGTTTGATTCGTGATTCATCTTGCAATTCATGTACAAAATTTATCTAAAATTAAAATATTCACAAGAAACCAACCCGTGGTTCGAACAATTGAAAAGCAACAAATTCAAAATTCATTCACAGGTGATCCGACATGAAAATAAAGGACAAAAATAACTCGTGTAATGGAGATTCAAAAATGATTTGTACAAAAGGAAAACGAGATCAGATAAGTGGGATTTTAAATAATATTCATATCAAAAAAATGGGTAAACGAAAAAAAGAAGTAAATATATCTAGATGTGATTGGATCCTGGATCCAGATACCGATTTTGGTTGTTAGATAAGAAGTAAGTTGTAGGGAAGTTGTAGGGAAGTTGTTAGGAAGTTGGCCAGAAGTCAAAATTGAGTAGAACGGGTTAAGAAAGAAGCTACCGTACCCTAGATGTCTCTAAAGACAGCTGGGGTACCGTAGCTTTCCAGCTCTTTAAAGACTGCTTTATAGATTTAATGTTTGCCATCGTCGCTCAAAAACCTTCTAGCTTTCTACCCAACAAAAGTGACCTCAGTTCTGGGAATCTCAAAGCGATGCTCATTTCGAATAATCCGACCCATTTCGATATTCTGTGATGAATTGGATGGATGTCCTTCTCGTGGATGTGAACTGGCCAATAACGTAGCCACAAGTAAGGGAACTCTCACAGAATTGACAAAAGAGAAAGATGGAGATCGTGATTGTGCTCGAGAGACTGCCGTCGATTCATCGAATGAACTCAACAACGTCCGACACCTCGAGCGATCCCCACTTGACGTTGTAAGGCAAAATAGCGTCCATCTGGAAATACAGATCGATTATAGGAGTTATCAACAAAGAATTAAAGACAGGTTCGGGACAAGTAAGCCAAGAGAAATGGACAATACATATATCATATTTAAAATCATTTCCGAACTTTCCTTGATCTTAACTCACCATAATATCTGCCATCAGTTGATTGTGTTCTTGACGCGACAGTCGACATGAAACACCAAATCGGACAGCGTCTAGAGCAAAAGAACAATAGGATTGCAATGGATATTGCTGACAAAAGGATTGAAATGGATTGTTTTGAGTTTATTGGATCAAGCAAGTCCAGTGAGTCTTGGCACAAAGGGTAGTACAAAAGGGATTTGTTCAGAACCAACCTGCAATGCAAGAAATCCTGTGCAGCAGCTCGGAATCGTTTTGAAAGAAAAGCATAGAGAATTGGATTGATTGTTGATGAGAAAAAGAGAGAAAGATAGGAAAGAGGTTGGAAGAGATGCGACCAATGCCAGAGACAAGTGTGTGATTTCGAGAACGTCTAAACAGAATGATTTCAGGAATTTTGAAATTTGAATAAATTCTTTTACCGAGTGCAGTAATCGGAAATGATGCGGAAGAGTGAAGACAGCGAATGAGAGGACAATGGCAAAAAGGAGACGGATTACCTGGAATCTTTTAGAATTATTGAATGGCAAAGATGGCAAAGATGGCAAAGATGTTTATTCTTATGTCTGAACTGGTTTAGTTCCTCACTTTTCTTCTACTCTCTCTCACTTCACGACGCTTCTCGGTAGCTCGTCGTTGATCGTTATCAGGCACCTAAAACGTTAGCTGTACTTGTTTTTGCTTTATTATGAGTATTGAAGAATAAATGAATACCTGCAATAAGCTATTCTGTTGATAGACAATCACCCGTCCATTGCTCATATACCAAGACGAACCGGGTCCACCATTTCCCGAGGTTTGAGATTCTGAAAATGAATGGAATCTGCTGACAATCTATATCTAGATATGATTGGATCCAAAAAATCGCTCAAACCTGTACTAGCTCTATTCGAGATTCCTTCTCCACTTTTCCACAAAACCAATCCAATTCTCGTGTAGATAAAAGCCAGTGTGAGAACTGGGATCACATACCAAAGAACAAATGAAACGACAACCAACAATTCAAGACTGAAATTGAAAGAAATCGGTTTTAACAAGGTTACTGTAGTAAAGGTTACTGTAGTAAGACAGACTGGCTTACTACAGTAACCTTTACTAAAGTAACTACTGAATTCCCTTCTCTACTGAACTCCACTCTAAATCTCAAAGCTAACACTCTATTGACACAGAGTCCGCTATTAACACTGCTTGAAGAATCTTTGAATTTATTTGATTGACTAATGATACTATTGGGTTGGTGAAAAAATCTCATTTTCTCATTTTGGCACATTATTCCCTTGTTTTTGTCTTTGTCTACTGAATACTGAATGTCTTGTTCTTTCTTATCCCAATTATCCCACTTATCTTATCTTATCCCACCTGTATTCATGATCCCTTCCACACGCGAAACTTTTCGAGTCAAAAGTGTAGAGTTGCGCTGTTTTGAGAAATGGGAAATTCGCGATCAACGATATTGTCCACACCCCAATGGCCAGCATTGTTCGTAAGCGTTTCGTTAAAGTCTAAACAGATTTTAGGTGACAATTGAATAGCTGACAAGGATAGCTGACAAGAATAGCTGACAAGAATAGCTGACAAGAATCTCTTGAATACCTTTAATGCCACAAGTGGATGCAATACGGCTATGTACTTCTCAATCGAGACACACATCAAAATACTAAAGTTTGGGGGGATTTTTGAAGAGTGCTTGGAAAACTGACCCAACACTTGTGCATGGCACCATATGTAACACGTAGAGATACGCTTTACAGAAAGCGGCACCTGAAAGAATTTCGATCTTGATTTTTGTTAAACTCAAAATTTATATCAAATTTCCAGTTTTGTATATAATTTCACCCACCAAAGAACCAATTCCCGTTCTCGTGTCCAACGATGTGAATCATGTTCTGTAAAATGCAAAACAATGCCACCAAGAGGTCAGCTCCCGCCTAAACAAATAAAATATTAGAATTATAGAAAGACTTACCAAATTAGCTAAGAAGAAATTGGTAGGCGTTCGCATTGATGGATGAGTGCAAAGGACGAGAATTGTGAAGAGATTACCTGAATGGGGAATGAGTAATGGTAATGGTAACAGGTAATGGATAACAGGTAATGGATAACAGGTAATGGTTAGCAGGTAATGGATAGCAGGTAATGGATAACAGGTAATGGATAACAGGCAATGGATAACATGTTACTGCTTCTTGTTCTAACAATCATACTGATTCCAAAGACAACTCACCAAATAGACATCCGACAAAAACAATGATGTAAAGGACCCAGAAAGTGTATCTGAAAGTCTCAGGTTAAAGTTTGATGTCTAACAAATTAGATGAAAAGCTAAAGATATCAAAATCTCTCACTTACATATTTAATTGTGATTCACAAACCTGATCACCGGTACATCAAGGAGTGATCGATCCTCTAAACCGCAAAAATCCTCATCGAAAAAGGCTTCACTCAAATTGATTGGAAGAGTGCTTATGATGGGATTGATTGTGGTCGCAGCGAGTTGGTTCATTACGGTTCTGAAAAGGGAATTCGTAGGAATGACTTATGATAATGAGATCAAAGAACAGGATAGGAAAACGGTTTGATACAGATTGAATAAAGAAAAGTCAAGAGCCAGCGCTAGCCAAGAGCCAAGCTAGTCAAGAGCCAAGCTAGTCAAGAGCCAAGCTAGTCAAGAGCCAAGCTAGTCAAGAGCCAAGCTAGTCAAGAGCCAAGCTAGTCAAGAGCCAAGCTAGTCAAGAGCCAAGCTAGTCAAGAGCCAAGCTAGTCAAGAGCCAAGCTAGTCAAGAGCCAACTAGTCAAGAGCCAATAGTCAAGAGCCAAGCTAGTCAAGAGCCAAGCTAGTCAAGAGCCAAGCTAGTCAAGAGCCAAGCTAGTCAAGCTTTGGCTTCGCTTGAAAAATCTCTTGCTTGCTGTTAGAAATCGCTATGAAGTGATGATTGAACATTTCCAAAAGATTTACCATTCCTAAACCACCAAAATCGGTCATTCTCCCCTAACTATAAGCACACATCCACACAAAACAAAACAACATTTTTAGGCGTTTTTTGTCGGGGAAATCATTGGTGAAAACCAGTGTTTATTAAAGGAAAAAAAAATGAGATAATGAAAGGGAAAAGGAAAAGAAAAAAGGAAATAAAAAAGGAAAAGAAAATGTTTAATCAGACCCATTTCAGAATCACTTATCGACACGAGAATTTATCAAAAAAAAGAACCACCGGGGAATTTGGAGTGAAAATTGAGGAGAGAGAAAAGTTTTGAAATGGGTTGATGGTTTTGTAATTGAATTCCAGAAATGTAAAGGTTTGTTGGGGAGAAAATGTGGTGTTTGATTAGACAGAATAGCCCAAATGTCAATGATGGTGTAAAGGCTGGGAGTTGGGTGTGGTTTAGTGCAAAGTAAGCTCTAAAGAAACGATACAGTACCCTTATTGCTTTAAGTGTCTCTTTTTCAATATCGACTTTATCTTATGAATAAAGTCTCCACACATTATCTAAATCCAGTGTGTGTACTGTACACGAATTCTTGGAACGATTCATCATCCAAGAAGGATCTTGGATCGATTCATCATTTCAGTTTCCCGAAGCCAATTGCAATAGGAAACGTTGTTTCGTTGAAAGAACCAAATTCTGCAAAATTCTTAGCCATTTCTGTCGAAGTGGACAAAGAAAAGTATGAAAATATGGGGAAATATTCTCACAAAGAAGAAAAAGGAAGAAAAAAAAGGAAGAAGAAGAGAAAAAGAAGACGAATCTTTTGACCACAAGGGATTGTGACAGGAAACGTGTGGGAAACGAGGCCAATTTCCGGAAGAAAAATCATTTTTAAAATCAGTCGACAATGATAAAAATGGAATGGACTTTTGGGGGGAAACTGGTGACAAAATGGGATAAGAGAATCAATGATTAGGATGAGAAAAAAGCTGATGAATGGTTGGATTGAGGAAAGGTTCAAAAACGACTGAATAAAATGGATAAAATAAACCTTTCAAAATTTTTTACATCTAATTTTAGAAAAGATTGAAGTGTTGCCTTGGTTTTTTGATCCATTAATATCCATTTTTGAGTTTAAAAGGAGGGAGTGAGATTAATCGGAAAATTGGGATTGAAACTTGAATTGGAATTGAATTGGTTGAATTGGCCAATGAAGAATAGACCATAGAGTGATTTTGGTGTTAAAAAAGATCAAAAGAATCAAATGATCAAGGCCTGAAAGGTTATGGAAAAATGCAAGCTGTCAGAGAACGCAGATTCACAAAAAAATAAGCTCATTCAATGGTCAGACAGGATAAAAATGGTTTACTGAGATCTGAGTGGAACAAAGTTTTTCAGAACAAAGCCAATGCCAAATAAGCAAATCTAACTGGAAAGTTTTAGTGAAATGGTAGTCAGACGAGAAGAAAGTTCATCAAAATGAGAATAAAATTTTATGCGACTGATTTGGCTTTGTTTTAAAACGATCTTGGTTAAAGACTGTAATTCAAAGTTAAGCTAGTTTTTAGCTAAAGATTGAAATCTTAAAGTTTAGCAGACGAATAGCTGGGTCAGTTTGAATAGCTGGGTCAGTTTTCGTTGAATGAAAGAAATGACGTCGATGACGTGAACGCGTTTGTCGATATTTTTCAAAAATTCGTATCAACAAGAGAAAAGATGAAAAGAAATAGAAAATTCTTTGTCTTTTCGTCTCTTTTCGTCCCGCCCACATCAAACAAATACAAATATCATTCCGATATCTGACAGGAAGTATCATACCGATATCTGGCGGTTGTCATCGGTTCCAAACTTTCTGATCCGGTTCAAGAAAATTCAACTTAGCTTAATTCCAGTTAGGTTTAGCTTCTGCTTACTTTGCTGGTTTAGCTTCTGCTCAAAATCTAGCTGGGTAAGCCGATGTGGCCAAACCAAGACTCTAAAGAGATCTTGATTTGGCCAAATCAAGATCAAGCCTGGTTTTTTGAAATAGCCAAGGTAAAAAGTATGAAGTGTCAAATAGCCAAAGAAATATAAGTTTACTTGATGTATTCTTTGATTAAGTCCTAAAGAAGTTACCTTTGGGTCAAACTGATTAACTTTTACAGCTAATTGATCATTTACTATCTTTCCTAAAAGAAGCAAAATCCAATTCGATGTCTAGGTATCTTTCTCTTGCAAGTATTCTTTTTACCAATACCTCAATACAAATAAATACCTCAAAGATGTCATTCAATACGGGTTACGGGGGAGGAAGAAAAAGAAAGAAAGCAAGAAAAGGAAAGAAGGCAAGAAAAGGAAAGAAGGCAAGAAAAGGAAAGAAAGCAATAAAAGGCTTCAACTCATATCTCAAGAGTCACTTCATCTATCAAAGGGCTCAAAAATTGAGAGAAACAAAAAAAAAAGAAAGAAATGAACGTCTGTTGCTTCGATTCTCACTGACTTCATCAATAATTTGCGGGTTGAAAAAGCTTAGTCATCAAAGAAAAAAAGTGATTGCCTAATCTCAGGGTTATTACCAGATCAGATACCAGTGACTATCAGATACCAATGACCATCAGATACCTTACTTCCCTTAATGATTTTATTATTATTATATAACTTGGACAACTACAATGCCTGCAAAGTCAAAAGTCAAAAATTCAATGCCGAATTGAAAAGTGGTTTTGAAATTGGGAGAAATGGAAGCTTTTGGATCGGGGAGTAAAAATGGGGAATGAGGAAAGAAAGCGGAGGATGAGATTTCAGATTTCAGGAAATTGCTCCCGATTTCTCTGGACGATTTGGGACAAAAAAGAAAAAAAAAGGACAAACAAGGGACATTTTGTTCTCCTTTTTCTTTACCTCTTTATCCACATCGAATTCCAAACAAAGAACAATCAAAAGCACTCATACATATTCACCCATTGCAATGAAGAAAAGGAAAAAGAAAGCGGTATTGGAATAAGTATTGATCTTCAAGAAGAAATCGTAAAGGTTTGGATTTTGGTCTTTTAACAGATCATGTACAGTCTACAGTATGCCAGTAAAATATTTGTGTACTGTAGCGTACCGTAAATACTGTAATAGTACCCCACCCCCCGTACAGTCGCGTAGTCGCAAAAGTTTTTTAGTATTTCATTTTTTTCAAAGCGCCCTTACTTTCAAAAAATGCGTCTTTGGTATCAAAAAATAGCTGAAATTCAGGGCTATTTTTTTGATACCTAAGCGCGCATTGTAGCATAAACCAGTGTCGAGGAAAAACTCGTTCAAAGCTAGACTCACAACACTCCGCACCGTCATTATGGGGGTGGGATACTATTACAGTATTTACGGTAGATACTATTTGTCAAGAAAGCCTTTGTACCTTGGCTACAATCTCTTGAATTCGGAATTTGGAACCTAAATTTGCAACTATGCTTTTTATCGCTTTACTCGAGCAAACTTTGCTCGGAATACAGTTTGGAATAGAGAAATTTCGCTGAAATTTGCCCCGACTAATCACCGCCTTTGATGGAAAAAAAGCTTGCTGAAAAGTATAATTAAAACCCTGGTTTATTTTCGATGATTAGAAGGTAATATAATTGGTTAGAGTTGAGTTTCAACTCTAACATCTCCACTCTATCATTACAAAGAATCATGCAATCAGGTGGTTCCCGAAAAAAATGAGCTAATTGAGCGTTAAAATAAAAACAAGCTAGCACTTTTCCATTAAACAAAAACATCTTCAACATTTGGAAGGCAGTCAGTCATATGTTTGGAATTATGGGAAGGAGATCTATTCACTCAAAATGAACAAAAACGAAAAAAAAAGGGGAAATGGAGAGGCTTAATGATTTTTCGCGATTTTCCCACACCACGAGTTGGCAAAGAAAAAGAGGAAATAAGTGATAAGAAAAAGGGGAAAGGAAGAGGTACACTGGAAATGGAAGAAGGAGAAGAAGAAGAAGGAGGAGAAGAAGGAGAAGAAGAAGGAGAAGAAGAAGGAGGAGAAGGAGGAGGAGAAGAAGAAGGAGAAGTAGAAGGAGAAGTAGAAGGAGAAGAAGAAGGAGAACACACGAAGAAATCGAGCACTTCTTGTTGTTTATTTTCGAGAGATTTGGTCGTTTTTTGTTATTTTGTAAAAGATTTGTCGGATTGGAAAGTTGAAACATTGGAGTTTCCTTAACGGATATCTTGTTTTTCTCGATGACAATAAATCGAAGCGAAATTCTAGGCATCCGTTGAAGAATAGACTATGACAAACAAACATAGATGAGATTTGTATATGGAAAAATTTGCTAAACCCTAGCCTTTCAATTTTCTTTGCTAATACTTTGCTATGTGTTAGGCTTTGTTCCATGGCGTTATTGTTAGTGTGCCAGTTCATGAAAGTTCACCTCAAAGTTCACGGTGCACAGCTAAATGAAATGTGAGAGTACATGAATGTCATAAAAGATATTCAGAATTCAATTCAGAAATCTGTACTTGTTTATCACTTTGGCTTTCTCAGAAAATCTTTCAGGCTTTCAGAAAAGGCTTTCTCAGAATTTTACGAATCCCTCCTTCCCAAACAGCTCTCTCAAATCGCAAAGTGATCGGTGTTCAGTTATCAGAATCACTCAAAAAAGGGAAAAAATGGGATCGAGAGCCGAATAAAATCGCCACGCGACTTCCGAAAAAGCAAAATTCTCTATTTTTCTTATCCTACAAAACAAGAAAAGAGAAGATTTGGGTTGTAAAGATGAAAAGGAAAGAAAGAGCGAAAGAAAGAGCGAAAGAAAGAGGAAAAGAAAGAGGGAAAGGAAAAAGGAAAGAAAAAAGGAAAGAAAGAGGGAAAGTTTCTCCGAAAAATGAATGGATTGCTGGCGATTTGGGATGATTACAGATTCACCAGAAGAGTTCTCAAAGATGGATAACAAATCTACAGCTATTTTTGAATATCCAAAATGTGATTGTGTAAACTGTAAACTTTCAAATTTACAAATTTACATTAAATTGATGCAAAGGGTTAAGTTAAAAACTAAAAAAATACAAATAGTCGAAATCTGAAACTTTCGCCTTTTTTGAAGGGTTGCCCAGCAAAATTTTGACCGAACATTCAGAGGTTTTATGAGAAAAAAGGATTCAAATTTTATCTGAAATGACTCAAAATGGGCAATAGGTTTTTCCAGAAGGAAAAATGAATTGTTGGAATTTAGAAATAGGCCTGTTAGACTGATTCGGCCTGTTATACCTGCTGTTAGACCTCTTAGGCCTGTTATTGGAACCGTATTAAAACCGTAAAACTTCAAAGTTCTAGTGTTTTTTGTGTTGAAGAGCTTTTTCGAAAGATGTCAATCCTCCCTTCTTCTCTTTTTCACAACTAATTGCATGCATTAGGTTCAAATTGCAAAGCAAAAGGGATAAAGATATTCAAGCAAACGTTAAAAACAGCCGATAATTTCATACGAGTTATTTTTGGATTTGTGCTGAGTTTGTTGGTTTGAATCTGTTACCATTTAGCTACAGTAAGCAGGCTTAGCTACAGTAAGCAGACTTAGCTACAGTAAGCAGGCTTAGCTACAGTAAGCACTTGATCTTGATTTACTGATTCAAAGTGATTTTGAAAGTTCAAAAAAATAGAAAATCCAAAGGTCAGGCCGTCGAAAAGGGAATCAACAGGAAATGTGAGCCATTTTCGGTGTTCAATTGCTTTGATTTCCCTTGAAAAAAACCCTTTTTTTGCCTTGATTTTAATGGGATTCAAGAGCAGAGAAATGTCCGCGTCTACCCTCACAATATGCTAATTTCTTTTCAAAAACTCTTCAGAGAGAACTCTTTTTACTTCTTTCTGTTATCTGAAAGTTCACCGCACAAAAGATTCCATTTTCCAGAGATGCTAGTTTGGGTACTCAAAAATTGATGAAAACTCGTTAACTATCTTGTTTTATAGGTTTCAGTCTGTTTTCGCAAAGAGATCGACTTCATTGCTCGCTCATTAGTCATGCAATTTTATGGGGAAACAAATTCTTCCAGAAAATTCATCAAAATGACTCAAATGGGGCTCAAAAAGACAACACAAATGTTTTGAGTCTCATCCAGGGAAAGGAAAAGATCTGCACACAGTTCAACTTAACTCCAACGTACTCCTGTTCCTTATTGTTAGAATCGTTGGTTGGTTGTTAGAATCGCTGGTTAGAATCTTTGCTAGTTTGCCAAACCAAAAAAGTATTCTCTTTTTCATGAAAGTTATCCAAGCTTTTTTTGATTTTTTTGAGAACTTTGAAATAAATGAAGGCTCCTTGCACCCAAAATGTCTGCTCAAATAAGACCTTGGCGCTATTTCCGAATCTGCATCCCTCTTTTCATTAAAGATCCCGAATTTTTGAGCAAAGATCTCAAAGAAGCGACTACATACTAGCTTGGTAAATATGAAAGATTATTTTTTACAAAAAATATTGCCCTGTCGTTACGAAGAATATTCGCTTTCTAGGATTTTTCTCAATAATATACCAAAATGTGCTTATGTTTTTTTGCAAAAACTTTTCTGTTTTGAATAATATTTGTATTGTTTCAGCTCGACAAAGATGGATGACCAAAAATTTTAAATCAAAAAAATAACCTTTCATATTTACCGAGCTAATATTCTTAGACTAGAGATCGAGAATTGCAAAAGCTTCAAAGTTCTGCGATTTTCTAATTAGTTCACTTTCCAATTTTATCTGAAAAGTTCTTCTTCCCGTTTTTCCTTTTCAATCCCATGATTGTTCTCCTTTTTGCAAGAAAAGAAAAACTTTGATTTACGGGTTATAACTTTTTGCCTTTATTCTCCCTTCTGACGTTCATTCCCGTTATTGGTTCAAAAAAGTGCCACTTCTTCAAGAAGTTTTTGTAAAGATTCAATTCGAGTTGATTGTTTTTTTTGCCTAATAACTTTTACCCTAAAGGATCTGGATTTAAATGGGAAAGATTTCATCAAAAGATTGATTTTGAGCATGCTCAGTTGGAGCAGCTATATCCTCTGACATACCAAAACATAATTTTCATCAAATATCCAAGTATTCAGCTCTCCCAAAGTCAAAAAGATGTTTTTTTTCTGTGATAAAACCCATTTTCTCAGATTTTTCCAGAAGATGAGCCTCTGTCGCATATGGGAAATGTGGGAATTCGCGGATTCGAAGAGATTTTTGGGGAACTCGTGAAAACTGTGAAAGCCATTGAAAGACTTGCGTTAAAGCCGTTGTTTTGACAAAAATTAGAATTAAGTAGGTTCTTTAAAGCATTGCAGCTTCCTTGCGTTGAACTAGGTAGGTATTTCCTTTTGAACATGCTTCTTACTCAAAAACTTGCTTTTTATCAAAGGCCTCCCGCTGAAATCTCAGCAAAAACGTGAAGAATCTCATAAACTTTTTGAATAGGATGACTTGGAGGAAAGATATTTGAAAACTTTTGAATCATGGAGGGTTTGATAGAGTAAAGAAATGGGATTTTTGATGTGGTGATTGAAAAGTGAATGGGTAAAGGAAAGGGGATAAGGAACAGATGTCGAGGTGAAAGCTTTGTGCATAGTTGTATGAGAAAGCAAACTTATTTAATATTTACCGGTTTGGTTTTGTCTATTTACTCGGGTTTTCCAAGACTAGACTAATATTCTGATTAGACTCTGTTCGCATGGACATAAGAATAGATCTACTTGGGCCATCTAGCAGTTCGGCGGTTATTTTACGCTGCCATAAGCTTTAAAATTTCATAGAAAAAGTATGGCATCTAAAAGCCAGGCTTTAGTTTCCTTACCCATCCCCAAAAAGCCCATTCGATGTGGCGATAATGTGGTGGATATCTTGCTCCGATGCACCCCTTTGCCTCTTCCCGATTCCCCTCAAGGGACTCCCACTCAACACCTCCAAAATGTGCCTATCTCTATATCTTTTCCTTTCATTTCACTCCTCCATTCATCAACCTGATCCTTCCCCAATGATCTATCAATCTTCTCCGAAGTGAAGTCGTCCAACTTATGACACTTTACTTCCTGAAAAGTGAGCAATCTTCTTTCATTTTCTGGCTTTTTGTACTTCATGCGTTTTCCTGTTTCTAATTTATGTCTGTTCTACTTTCTACGTGTGTAAACATCCGTTTAAGCACAAAATTTGTTTTCTATCGCTGTGCAAACTTATGAAGTTGAGAACATATTCCATATGGTTGGCTTTTATGTGGATGAAGAATTGTCAGATTTTGTTATCACGAATCGAAAGTTTGAGTCTGAGTTCAAAAATCGTTGTATTCTCCAGAGATTTTTGCAGAATTAGTAAAGCACGTGTTCTTTCAGTGCTTCACAAAAAGAAAGACCAGTTTTTGATTGTTGATTCTTGAAGGCGTTTAGTTAATCACTGTGTTTTAATGCTCTAATTTCGTAAATAAAAGAACCAACTTAATCGATTCGATTTTTGTTTAAATCCTGTTTCGAAACGAAAGATTCTTTGCAGGAGCCAAAAAAGGCACGCGGAGTTGAAAAAAAGGTTCAAATTTGTAGGTTTGAGATGAGAAATTTCGTTTCGTTCATGAAATCGCAAGGAATATATAAAAACAAAAGCTCAAATTTTGGATTTTCAAATAAAATTGTCTAGAAACATGAGGTTATGAAGATTTTGTTGATATGAATGAAGATATGAAGGTTATGATATGAAGATATGAAGATATGAAGGTTACGAGATTTAAGACACAAGGCATATTGCATAGTACAGTACTTACATTAGGCTAGGGTAAGCCAGAAAATTTGGTTACTTTTTCAAATTCAGGTAAGCTTTGTGTCTATCAATTGAGTTTTTGCTTTTCTCCCACAAAATATAGAAGCTGAATCCTTTTAAAGGGTCTTCTCCATTTGCTTTTCTCTGAAAAAAAGCGGATAACCGACACATGGACAAAAAAAAGGGCAAAGCAGTGAATCGAATTGGAAATATCCGTGAGGCGATGGGTGGATTTTCATTATTCCATCGCACATGGGACCTCCGAATAGAGAGCTGAAGCTGCAGGAGTGAAGCGGGAGGATTGGGGAGAGAAAAGGGAAACGAGTAGTTAACACCATTCCTTGCAGGCAGACATTTTTGGAAAATTTGAAGGAAAAACGAAATATTTCTTCTTTTTTTGTCACTTGATCAGATTTGTATCCAGAATTTGATATGCAGCTGAAGTCCGAAGTTTGGCTTTAGGCAACACAGTGACCTTGTATTCTTGCAAGCTCATTGAGTAACTAAACCAAGCGATTTTTTTTCTATTTTGTGTCTTACATCTATTTCGAATCATTTTCAATTATTGGATACTTATTTCTTTCTTGAATTACTCTTGATTCCTTTTCACCAAATCAAATGAACGTATTTGTGTGGAACAAAATCCCACGCTTCTCCAATGACCCGTTCCTTTTCTCAAAATTACTCGATTATCGAAATATTTCACTAAATATCTTTAAATTTATATTCCAAAGGCTATATTCTATCTCGTTCTTTTCAACCCATAGTTTCTTTACTTCTCAATTCCATCATTTCCATCATTTCCATCAATTCCATCAATTCCATCAATCAAATCATTGTATCCTTGTTTTCATGACTGTCATTTCCATATCCTTGTTTTTTTTGGTCGACAAGCTTTAGCATTTTATTATTTTTACTTTTTTTTGATCTACAAAGCATTTTAAAGTAATTCCAATGGTGATTCATTTTTCTAATAAAAGCGAGCCATGTTACTGGAGACTGTCAGACACTTACTGACAGCAATACCTTCTTAGACTTTGTACCCAATATTTTGATGAGCATTTGATCCTCAATCCTCAGTCAATCCTCAATCAAAGAGTGATAAAGACTTTGTATAAACTTGAATTATCTATGACATAGATAAGTCTATCTGTCCAGTCTAGATAGACATAAAACAGCCAACTCCAGCCACTATTTCGAATTGCACCTTTCGAAAACATTCTCCATGACAATAGGTCAACAAAGACTGGCTGGGTGTTTCAAAATGTGTTCACCCCTTAAAATTGGTCTTAGGGACCCACCCTCTCACCTTTATTTGTCATGTTTGGTCATTTTGTCGTGGCTCGTGGCTCTAACAGACACTCGGCCCGAGCCTCGATCCCTCCATCCACCGCTCCTTTCCACTCCTCCTTTCCACCCTCCCCTCCACCTCCCCGGAAGTCCAATTTCACCCCCAATCCTTTCGAAAAATAGTGAAAAGCAAAGAGAAAAGTTGAAAGAGAATAAAAATGTATCCATCGCTATGACACGTGGTGAGTAAAAAGAAAGAAAGAAAGAAAGAGAGAAAGAGAGAAAAAGGGGAGAAGCATTGCGCGCACAATTGAAGTGGAAACATGGTCAGAATCAAGTATTTGTTTTCTGATTTAATCGCCAGTATAATCCATGGAAATCTCGTGTCAATCATTGTTTGCAGCTCATGCACTTCAAGATCTAATTTCCCGAAATCACTGATCAACTTGACCACTTTTTGATCTCCTTGCGCCTTCAGCACAAATTGCACCGAAACCCATGATCCTGTGCCTTACAATTAGATTCCAGTACGAAATTTGGTTAATTTCGCAATCCTTTTGCGATCCTCAGCAATCCTCGGCAATCCCATCAATTTCCCCAAAAATCCTATTCCACAAATGCTTCGTGTACGCGCACTGACTGAATTATAGATTGGATTCACTTTTGGAAAGCTTTCAGACATTTAAACCAAATCGGCTATGAAAATAAAATGTTGAATAACTATTTTTCAAATTAATCTATAGAGTTATAGAGTTTCAAACTAATCTAAAGAGTTGAGCTTGCCTAGAACGATTGTCTTGATTTTTTAACCATGCCATAAAAGCCAAATCGGTCATAGATAAATTTGGTTTCACTTTACAATTACTGGTTTCCCATTGAACTTTGTGTTTGGACTAAGAACTTGCTGGATCTCTCTGTAACTCCAGCTACTGCTTTTTGAGTTCATAAGCACAGGCACAGTGAAAAATCCTCAATAGTGATCCTCACTGAGAATCACTATTTTCCCGATCTTTTCCCTCTTTGAAGTACTTGTTAGATACCAGGTAATTCAAACTTTAAACAAACTAAGTACTTATATCTAAATTCCAAAGCTTTTTATATTTTTCATAAACTGTATTTCTTCTGTACTGATGAAGTCATTGAGAGAATTTTTCTTTTTCCTTATTTGTTGCCATGTAACGGATGGGTGGAATATCTCAAAAGGTGCAGGAAGGGATGAATTTTTGAATTTTGAACATTTGTTTAATTGTTCAAATCTAAAAAGCTTAATCTAAAGATATTCAGTAAAAAAGATGAGTCACATTGATTAGTTAAAAGAAAAGTTTAAAAGATCAGTCTATTTACTTCCAAAATCTCAGATAACCAACAAGGAAAAGTGGCCATTCATGTCTAATCCTTGTATTCTGTTTTCATCCCAATTAGACGTCTGGTTTGAATATTCTTTCAAAATTGTTTATCTTGCCAAATTGTTTACCAAATTTCAATACTACATCCTTGTTTTGTGCACCTTTTCATAATCTGTTACTCATTTTCAAAGTAGGAAAGACCATGAACCAAAATACATGCTCTTGAACGCCCAAAAGCGCCAAAAAAACCTCAACTCAAAGCATTCAGGTGGAAATTTTAGTCTCAATGATCTTTTGTCTAAATCTTTCAAGATATTCAGTTATGTTTCAAGATATTCAAGATCTTCAAGAACTTCAAGATCTTCAAGATCTTCAAGATATTCAAGATCTTCAAGATATTCAAGATCTTCAAGATATTCAAGATATTCAGTTATTGAATGAATGTTCCTGACGGATATCTGTCTCTCACATAACCCTCGTGGTTGAAGTTGAAAGAAAAAAAAACTGCGTGGTGTTGGATAATTTGGTGACTCGAAATCGCCGCGTGTACACTCATTTCTATTTTGAAAATCGAGAGAGAGTAATTAGAGAAAAGGGGAACTTTTACACATTCACTTTCATCCTCACAACTTCCCTCTGCCTTTTATATCAATTTAAATCCTTTGACTACGAGGAACTAATTCGTGTAAATATTTATCTGGTCTGTTTTCACACGTATTTTGCAACTTATTTTGCATTTCAAAAGGGTTCCAGGATTTTAATTATCCAAAAAATACGAACTCTCCCCGTTTCTCAAGCGCTATGAGTTCTTTCCGCGTCTCTATGAAAGCGTCGTAAGAAAAGGCGGCTTCTGGCACACTGCTCTGGATAAAAGAGGCCGGACAACTGGTTTAATTACCCGAATTTCGTATGCTAAAAGACAAGCGATTCAAGCATATATACTCAACGAGCTTGATTCCAATTTAGGCTTTATTTTTGTATATGTTGTGTCCGATTTAGATTCAATCTAAATCTTATATAGATTGAACATATATTAAGCATGTTTATATTATTGTTCAATCTATATAAGACGTATTATTGTTCAATCTATATAAGATTTAGATTGAATCTAAATCGGACACAACATATAAACTTGAAAAACCATCTCTTCCCAGTAGTCTCTACTATTGGAAACATCTCATCGTCTTTCCCATCTCAAATATTTCTCTCAAAAGTTCGTTGATTAGGGATTCATATGAAAGAGGAAGTGCTCATCTTTTCCTCTTTTTTTCTTTATTCAGACACAGGTGAGGCCATCCTCGTTTTTGAAAAGAGTAAAGAAATGAGTGGAGTCAAGAAGAAGAGGAAAGAAGGCGAATGAATAGTTGAGACTCCATGGAGAATCTAGGAGACAATGTCCCTTCAGTGCAACACTTTGGAACATTTTCTAGACTACGTTCATCGATTAGTTTCAGGCACTATCTCTGGAGATAGTGCCTGACTATCTCCATCAAGCCAAAACTACTGTCTTATCCAGTTGGACTTTGCACGTAATTCTAAATCATAAATTGAATACAAAACACCCAGCAACATAAGTCTAAAGTAACTCTCAATTTTCAAGAATCAAACCCGATTGTAAAGAATTCTTGTTGAACTAGGGTCTGTAACACTTGTCTAGATTATTCCAATTCATTGTTCATCTATCGTTACTCAGTTCTTTTCTATTCCCTTTTCCCTTTTTCTCGATATTTTCCCATCAGAAATCCCCTCTAATCACCATGACTTCTTTCAGCAAAAACATCAAAATCTCTCTTGAAATTTCCTTGATATTGCTTGAGGAAAAGATCCGAAATGTTTATTATTTCCTTATGGAATGTTTATTATTTCCTTATACTCAAGAAATTAACATAATTTAGTAAATTAGCTTTGCTGAATTTGCTGAAAAATTTGAAATGAACAACTTTCATTCGTACTTATTTGTTTTGCGAATTTTTAGTTTGGAAAGCAAGAATTTTTTGGTAATCTTTATCAAATTTGGCAAAAATGAAATCAAAAATGAAATGAAATCTAAATGAACAAAGAATTGCGCGATAATGAGTTTAGCATTCCTTAGATGGAAATCATTGGAAAAGGAAATAATAAATATAAAAAAGGTAAAGCTGAAATTTTCATGATTCATCAGATCTCCAAAAACTTTTTTAGCTAATCTTTATCTAAACATCCACTTAGAAATGCCACTCTTGGGTCGTTTTCTCACGAAAGGACCGGCAAACAGTTTGGCCTAATGGTTAGCGCGTTGGGAAAAGGCGCGAATGATCGCAGGTTCGAGTTCGGCTGTGACGACAAAAACCCCAAAAACCAGAAAAGATGATGTTGGGATTGATTAGTCTTTCCGAGCCGGAGAAAACTTTTGTTTTGAAGAGTTAGTACTGAAAGAAGTACTGAAAGAAGTACTGAAAGAAGTACTGAAAGAAGTACTGAAAGAAGTACTGAAAGAAGTACTGAAAGAAGTACTGAAAGAAGTACTGAAAGAAGTACTGAAAGAAGTACTGAAAGAAGTACTGAAGGAAGTATTGAAAGAAGTACTGGAAGAAGTATTGAAAGCTGATGGCTCTTGTGGTCAAAAGACTTTCTGTTATATGTTAATACTTTCTGCTATATGTTCTGTTATAAAATACTTTCTGTTTTCTGTCAAAAACACTACTTTCTGCTATACTTATGACTTGTTATGAGAAACAATAATTACCCGAACTTATTCTTTGACCTAAACCATTGAAAACTAACTAGAGTTTCCTCCAAATAACAATCTTTAATGTCTTTAATGATGCAATGTATTCAAATATTCATCAACGTTCCACAACATTCACAATTTCCTCTCTTTTACCCTCTCTTTTCTTTTGTTTTCTTTTCCTTTTTCTCTCAAAGATTACATCAAAAACCTCATTGAAAGGTGCTCAAGATAAATAATTCATCGTCTTTTCGAGATGAAACATTTCCAGTCCAAGATGTATGTTTTTTCTTCCATTCAAATCAACATGGATCTTCTTATATTCTTCTTTTCTCTTTCTTTTTCTCTAACTTCGACTGTGAAAGTTCATTTTAGTTTCTTTGGCTATCTGACCTCAACTTTTCAATCTTTTTAATGCTAAAAGACAAGCGATTCAAGCATATATACTCAACGAGCTTGATTCCAATTTAGGCTTTATTTTTGTATAAACTTCAAAAACCATCACTTTCCAATAATGGTCTCTATTATTGGAAACAATCTCATCGTCTTTCCCATCTCAAATATTTCTCTCAAAAGTTCGTTGATAAATAATTCATCGTCTTTTCGAGATGAAACATTTCCAGCCCAAGATGTATGTTTTTTTCCATTCAAATCAACATAGATCTTCTTATATTCTTCTTTTTTTTCTCTAACTTCGACTGTGAAATTCATTTTAGTTTCTTTGGTTATCTGACCTCAACTTTTCAATCTTTTTACTGGGAAGTGTCTGTTCAATTTGTCTATTCAATTGTTTATCCAATTTTTCTATTCAATTTGTTTATTCAATTTGTCTATTCAATCTCTTTATCAAATAAATCAGTACAATTGCTTCTTTTCTCTTGATCTCTTAAGCTTCTTTATTCTTTTCTCTTGATCTCCATCCCTTTATTTCCATTCCTCGAATTCCTTTGCCGAATTTCAAAATCTTCTAAGCGAGTCCGAATTTTTACAGCCTTTCCAACAGATCGAACATCTGCTTCACAAATGTTTTCCTATTTACTCAAGTCAAACGATTTTTGCAGAAAGATTTCCAACAAAGTTTCCTTTTATTCTCAGTTTTGAGAGGAAGTAGACTAGAACGTAAATTTCTACATTAGTTTTTCTTCTTTTTCTTCATATTTCCTTCTTTTAGCTACAGTAAAACTTCTTCTTCACTATATAAAAAATCGAGTCTGACTGAAAATGACAGCTTAGGGAAAAAAAATCGAGGAAAAGAAGAGGTGAAATCTTTGAATTGTACAAGGTTTTATACACTTCTTCGTCAAATTTTATCTACTGAGAATACTGATACTGAGAATACAGACTTTTTCTTCCAATTGTCATTGGAATCATCGAATATCCAGGTAAAGAAGATTCGTTAAGCTCTCATAAAAGGAAAAGTCGATTTGTAATGAAATCGATTTGTAACATGAAATCCCTCTCTTGAAATAGGTTTATTTATTCTTTTGAAATCGAACCCCTTCACTTCCTTATTTGCTTTTACCAAAAACGAACCGAGATCTTAAAAAAGAAGAGGTATTTGAGAAAGACTCGACTTTACACCTTTCCATCACTACATCACTCTCATTTCTTTTCACCTTTTTGCCTTAATTCATTAATATTCAAATTCCCGTGTGTGAAAGTCATGGGCTGAATGGGGATATTAGAAAAGGGACGGGGAAGACCAAGGCTAAGCATTTTCTAGAATTTGAACTGCAAATGTTCATTGGCGAAGAGAAGATAACGCTAAAAAAACTAGAGTTTGGCGGTATTTGGATAAAATGCAAATTCACTTTCCAGCAAAGCTTTCCAAAAATGGTTTCCTAAAGCAGCGTTTGGCTAGATCAAAACTAATCTACTTTTTACTAGCGTCTAGCATTTTCTTTAAGATATTCTTTACTTTGAGATTACTTTAAGATTACTTTAAGAGACACACTTTTCCTGAGACACTCAAACCTTTCATTTTTCTTCTTTTTTTCTTTTTAAGTCTAAACTGTATATGCATCTTCTAAAATCTTCAAAATTTCTTATTTTTTGGTTGAGGATTCGTCCAACCGCTTGAGACTAATTGAATTGGTGCGCGCTCACCCTCTCCTTATCTTTTTTTTTATTTTCTTTTCAAAAGATCTCCTTCACTTCATTCAATATCAAAAGAAAAGAATGTTCACAGGAAAGGAAAAAGAAAGGAAAAAGAAACAAAAAGGAAAGAATACCTAAATTCTCTTCTTTTTTTATATCTGTTGGATGTGTGAATATTTGTGTGAAGATACACTCATCTCTCTTCCTTTCCTCATCTCTCTTCCTTTCCTCATCTCTCTTCCTTTCCTCATCTATTCTTTTCTATCATTCAGATGGAAAATCCCATTTCTTTTTCAGAGTGACGCTTTTTTGAAGTCAGTTCCTGTTTTTTTGCGGGTCATTGATAGGTCAAAAGTTGAAAATCAAAGGATTTCGATACAATTTACAATGGGTTCTCAATCACAAGCTGGAAGCACTGACCGTTTTTTTCCTGTCGCTCTTCCTGTATTTGGATAAAATGCAAATTCACTTTCCAGCAAAACTTTCCAAAAATGGTTTTCTAAAGCAGTGTTTGGCTAGATGAAACTAATCTACTTTTTCGGCGTCTGGCACACTGCCCCCGAACAAGGGCGTCCGAAAATGCCCTTGAAGCGGTTTAATTACTCAAGTAAAGAAATTTGCTCTTTGACTTTTCTTTTGTGAGAAATTGCCCAAAATAGTAATATGTACTTGCGCTACTATAAGACATTATTCCGTGAGTTGTTTCAAACTATCTAATTTTCTTTCCCCCGCAATTATTCTCCATCCTACAAGTACGCTATTTTTTCAAAAACACATATGAATCTAGGAAAAAAGACGCTAATTCGCAGTGTTGGAGTTTAAAATTCGGCTTTACTCATTTCTTACAAATGGATGGAGAATCATTGCTCTTTTCTAATCATTGATCGGTGAATTTTCCATCACAACACCTCATTGAATAATTAAATACTAAAAATAGTTTTAAATGTTTTAAATGGTCGATTTCTAAACTACATACCGTGAATACTGTAGTAAATAGTATCCCACTTCCCTCGTACAGTCGCGTAGTCGCAAAAGTTTTTTAGTATTTCATTTTTTTCAAAGCGCCCGTACTTTCAAAAAATGCGTCTTTGGTATCAAAAAATAGCTGAAATTCAGGGCTATTTTTTGATACCTAAGCGCGCATTGTAGCATAAACCAGTGTCGAGAAAAACTCGTTCAAAGCTAGACTACGCAACACTCCGCACCGTCATTATGGGGATGGGATACTATTACAGTATTTACGGTATCTATTTTTTGTACAAACCTTTGTAATCCTCATACTATTCGGATCTTCCATTGGGAATGCTGATGGGAGAAGACTTTTTGCTGTCCGATCAACAAAAAAACATTACAGGAATATTCCAGTTGTGGGTGAAAGCATGATTTCTTGTAAATGACGTTGAAGAGATTACATTTTTCGCGCGATGAAGCACTTGCTTTGAGGGAAAAGCTTTATATCAGCGGATTATTCAAAGTTCATTCATTTGTTTTCTTGACGTAGACTATCAGGAGCCAGGTCTAACCTTGACTTCAGAATTTTAGAACCCCTCACCTCACCTCGACTTCTTCCAGCACTCTTCTACTGTAATCCTTTCAATCTTTATTCCAGGAATCACTTGCAATCCATTTATGCAAGAATCTCTAGATATTTCGATGACCAAAGTTCTTTCAACGACCTATCTTTATCCATCCATTTCACTATAATCTTCTTAATCACCAGAAGTTGTTAATGTTACTGTAGATCAACAAAAAATTTGGAACAACCTAGATCCAAACTTGAGTCATTTGTACTTTTTGCGAGTAGATTATCCGATTTAAAACGGATAATCTTTTCAAGAACTTTTCAAGAAAACAATTCAAGCATTTCGAACGTTTATTCGAAATTTTTCATGCAGGCAATTCTGTGAGATGGAGCATGAGAAATTGATTATGATTGACTCATCCAGACTTAATGATTCAGACTTCATCCAGACTTAATGATTTCAAACTTTTTAAACTTAATCTTTGAAGTTTTGAATTGTCAATTGCAAAAATTTCCTTTACAAGATTCTAAACTTTTGCACTTAAGCTTCATTAGAATTTGTGATGTTCTGAAACATGTAAATTTTCATTTTCCAATGTTTCCAATGTTTCCTTTTCGAATTCAATTCAACAACATCGCTCTAAACATTCAATTCAACAACAACGATCCAATGTTTCCCCTTCAATTCATCACTGAATGAGCTTTTCTGTGAATATTTACAAAGCGATTCATCATTTTCAGGCTTTTACTTTATTGGGGGCTATAGAAATATCTATAATATTACATGTGCTTGTGTCTAAATCTAAATCGTTGGGTATACGGTATCCAAAAATACCGTATACCCAACGTAAAGACTTTAAATGAATATGCTTCTTTGTAGATTTGCGTCACAAGTCTCTACTCATCTTCTACTCAAATTGGTTCCCGTCAATTTTTACCATTTCCATAAATATTTCCCTTTTTGATATCTTTTTGGTCTTCTTTTTGAATAGACGAGAGATATGATGGAATTTGCGCGTCTCCATTCACACTCCTTCGTTCACACTCCATTCACACTCCTCCCCTCAACCCTTTTCATCTCTTATATCTATTTGGGCTATCTATCTATGTTCAGGAACAAATTCCTTTTAAAAAAGAGACTCATGAATATCTTCTATTCAACGATAAAAAGGCCTCAGAGCCCTCAGAGATCCCGCACGAGACATGGCTACATGTCTCGAAAATTTTATCGAATTTCGCTGATTCTCAAAAGACACATTATCGAACGAATCGACAAGAGATCAATAAACTTTAAGAGAACTTTATTAGACAACACTCTAAGAGAAATACACTTTAAAGAAATAGTTATTTTATACTTTAATATCTCTAAACTCGAGTTTAATTGAAATTCCTCTTTCCTTTTTTCAGACTCTCTCATTTTACTTCCTCAAATTGTACTCAATCTTCATCTTACAGAAATCTGGCTGCCAAATCTGAGATTGTCAAATGTTCTTATCGAATTTCACAAAACTTTGCAAGATCTTGAAGCTTTGACTTTTTTCTAAACATGCAAAAAAGCCGAGTGTTTTCTATTTCAGAATTTGAAAAGTTCGGTAATCAATCTTCATCCAGACTTAACGCTCTGTTTTTTCCAGAGACGAGTCTCGATTCTTTCGAATAACTGAAGGGGAAATACTTGGGTGAATAGGAAAAAAGAAATAATATTTATCTAGATAGCTAATCTTTCTCATTTGCACTTAAATGTAATATAAGTGCAGCGATTTGTTCGTTTTGGTTTCGTTTGTTTAAAAGTTGATCAAATGTCTATCATTCGAATACTTGAGCTTCGAATACTTGAGCACTTCATGCTCACTAAACGTGCAAGCTCTAGCACACCAGCTTTTCCATTCAAATCTCTTTTTCTATTGGAGAAACTTTTGAATGTTTACACATGTCTGTCAATTTCTTTTCGATTCGAGAAGTTTTTCCCTTCAACTTTTCCCTTCTCGCCAAGGATTATTTCACCGCTAAACATGGGCTTTACACATAAAAGGAAGGGCCAACACACATAATTTTTCCACACGTAAAAACTTCCGCTTTTTAAAGTGAAGCTAAGTTCAATCGAAGTTAATTATTCAGTTAATCGAAGTGTTAACTTTTGATCTGTTAATCATTTAATTGTCTTACAAAGTAAATGATTACTTTGTCAAAAGATCAGTTCGGTCAATTCGTAGAGATCCCCAGAGTCAAGAGTCACATGTCCTTCCATTTCGCACGTCGATAAACACCTAGACGGTCAAAATTTGAACCCTTTGCAATAGAAAGCTATTGAAATTTTTCCAATATACTATAGGGAAAAGTTTTTTTAAAATTTAAATTATCGGTTTCTACGCAAATGCATGAATTTTGAATGGAAAGGGGGAGTGCGGTGTAATCTGATCCGATTTTATTGAAAAGAATAAATAAAAGGATTCACTTTTGAATAGCAGATACAAGGGATAACTTCATGAAAGATGGTAAAGAGTTCAATTGGATTAAAATTTTGAGGGAATCGTTGATTGGGAGAATTTCCTGATCCTGGTTTATTCATCCGCTTCGTTTTTAGTTCACTTCGTTTTAAGTTCACTTCAAATCTCACTTTTGATCTTAACAACTTTATCCAGATTTTTCAACTATTCAAATCAAAATCAGTTTAAATTTTGGAAAAGTTTCATTTCCTTTTGATTAATGCTTTAGCTTTGAATCATTCAAGTCAAATTTTCAGAAAAGATCCGATGGATGATGCTCATCTGCTCTGACAGCTGCTCTGACACTGGCATTCATCACTCTGTTTTGTGAAACTCTTCTTCTATTCACGAGTCTATAAACTGACAGTCTAAAACTTATCTAAGGCTAAAATAAATATCTAAGAATAGAAAAGATATCTAGCTCAGAGTCAACGATTTACAATCAGAAACGATATTGAAATCATTTTGAATCATTTAAACCAATCCTCCTTTTTTCTAGGTCATACTTGCATTAATTCTTTTTCTTTTCATCTTGTTACCCCGGATATTCAATTATTTCTTTTCCTATCTCAATCTCTCAATCAAATTTCCTCAAGCAACATATTCAGAAAGATCTAGATATTTTTTTCCGATCTTTCTAAAGATCTCAAACACGTGCTTTCCCTTTGAAATTTGAGCCGATACAAGGGATAGTTGAACTTTGTGAGTTCATTTGTAGTCAGGTGTTATACATTTCATTTTTTAAGATGCAACTGGTCAATAGTCTGAAAATCAGATTTCTATTTGAGCAGTACCTCATCTGTTAACACATTCACGACAAAGTCATTTTTGGCTTGGCTGCGGCATTCTGGGATAGATGGCTGCGGCATTCTGGGATAGATGGCTGCCGCATTCTGGGATAGATGGCTGCGGCATTCTGGGATAGATGGCTGCGGCATTCTGGGATAGATGGCTGCCGCATTCTGGGATAGATGCGGATTCTGGGATGATGGCGCCGATTCTGGGATAGATGGCTGCCGCATTCTGGGATAGATGGCTGCCGCATTCTGGGATAGATGGCTGCCGCATTCTGGGATAGATGGCTGCCGCATTCTGGGATAGATGGCTGCCGCATTCTGGGATAGATGGCTGCCGCATTCTGGGATAGATGACTGCGGCATTCTGGGATAGACTAAACCAATACGCTGATCACAAAACTCTCTAAAACTTGGGTAATTAAACTAAATTGGGAAAAAAAGGTGAAATAGTGTTTAGGTTTTGACCTTTGTCCCTAAAAAACCGTGTGAAGCCGTGCGATTATGTAAACATGAAATTAAACACGTTTTTGTAATCGCGCACCTTCTGGCACACAGCCCTGGGTGTGGGGTTGTATTTGGGTAACTAAATCGAATGAAATATCCAAAGTAGAGCAGTTTTCTTTAAAAACAAATAACAAATTCGAATTTCTCATCCTCGAAAACTCGTGATTACAAATTTTCAGCCCAACCAGCCCCAAAAAAAGGTGCTAAATCCATCTACTGACCCACCGATGGGTCGTATCTCTAAGAGATGTTTGACTTGAACAGTTTATTTTATTCGCTACAGTCTGGCTCAGTCTGATCAAAGAGGCAATACATTATATTTTGGGAAGGACTGTGCTCAGTACATTGTCTTTTCTGAAATGTTCCCTCAAAAACAGGCAATTTCCTCGCCCATTTGCCCATTTCACTGGAGTAATCATGGGTTTCAGTGACAAAGAAAAAACCCCAATAGAAGAGTCCATTTATGCGTGTATTTGGTCTATGTTTATGGCTTTTTCATCGCTGATAGATAGGTGTGAAGAAAAGAAAAAAGAAAAGAAAAGGGGATTTTATTGGAGCAGCTGTCTCTTCGATTTCTTTTCATTTCTTCCATTTCAATCACACCAACAAAACTTCTCATTTATTACAATGAGACTCGGATCTGTTTTGGTTTTCAAAGGGTTTTTGAAGGGTTTTCACGTGAGGAAAGGTGACAAAAGTTGAGACATTTGACAATTCCAGGGGTTTTTTTGGCTTTTAGACTAAAACACTAGTACAGTACTTGTGATAAAAACTCGAGTGTTAGTCCAAAAGTTCTTTTAGTCCAAAAATCTAAAAGTTCAAAAGTCCAACGCACGTTCTTTGTGGTTCCCCATAATCGCTTAACACACGAATTTGGGTAGTTAAAGGAAGATGTGTTCGTGTGAATGTGAAATCCCAATTCCCCCTTTTTCCTAAGCCTTTCTCCCGTTTCCTCACGAGTTTTTGACATTTCTCACCTCTTTCCCTTTTCAAAAGAACTCTCAGACTTGATAAAAGTTCACAGAAAAGATAAAAGACTTGATAAAAGTTCACAGATGAGGAAAAAAAAGAGATCAATTTCTTTTTCTTAGAAAAGATGAAAAGATCAGAAAAGATGATCTTTTCATCAAATTTTCATTTTTTTTACATTATTGAGATCTTTTGGATAAAAACATTTGGGTAAAAAGGATTTTAACTAAAATTTTGAGTCTTTTCTTTCTTTTTTTATTTAAATTTATCAAATTCACTTAAATGCCAAAAAAAATTGACGGTTTTCGATGGAAAAAAAAGTTGTTTTGAATTTTCCAAAAATATTTGAAGCCATAGAAGTAAAACTTTTTGAAATCCCTTCACATAAAAGTACAACTCTTTCTGTATCTGTGAATAATCAGTAATCTTTTTTAATCTAATCCTATCGTCATTTTCTCAACTCCTACCTATTTAACGACATAACTATTATTCAAAAATATTTTCCGATCTCATTTTTGGGGTTTCCTTAAAATGGATTTTGTAGGAAACTGTAAAAAGTTCGTCAAGACATTTACTTCTAAATTTTTAAAAATATAATATTTGATATATTGTATTTACTTTTTGACTTAATATTTTATCTAGACTTTCACATTTTTCTACGTCTAAGTTCATCGAAGCAAAAGATCTCTTGAATAAATCTCTTGCTTATATCTCTTGCTTATAACTCTTGCAAAAGATCTCTTGCAAAAGATCACTTGCAAAAGATCTCTTGCTAAAATCTCTTGCTTAAATCTCTTGCTTATATCTCTTGCTTATATCTCTTGCTTATATCTCTTGCTTATATCTCTTGCTTATATCTCTTGCTTATATCTCTTGCTTATATCTCTTGCAAAAGATCTCTTGCTTACAAAATAGCAAAATTTGGATATGGTGGCTGTGGTTTTTTAGCGTTTTTCAATTTTCGAAGGAATTTCAAATTCACCTGACGTGATCTCGAGATAAAAAACGGCAAGGCTCCCTATGACTTAATGTTTGATATAGACTTTGACATTTTTCTACGTTTAAGTTCATCGAAGCAAAAGATCTCTTGCTTTTTGTGTCAATTTGAATTTCCGGTCTCCATCCATCTGTTGGAAAGTAAATTCGCAAAGAAAAAACTCTTGTGCTTTCGAAATTTGCACAATTTTATTTTCAAATGAGTTTAGTATGGTTTCTCCATAAGAATTTCGTTCTTTGTGCTTTCGCATGATCACTTGCCTTTTGGCACAAAACTTGGGTAATTAAACCGGCTAAAGGGTCTTTCCAGCCGCGCCTATCCCAGACCAGTATGCCAGATGCCGACTCTTCCTACGGGCGACATGGAAAGAACGCACATCCAGAGTCATAATCTAACTTTGATGGTGTTTTTTGTTCGAAAGAATAAATTTCACCAAATTCTTTCCTATTTTGCCAAAAGCTGAGAGCCGAGGGTTTTTTGAAAGAAAACAAAAAAGGCTCAAAAAAGGCTCAAAAAAGGGGGAATCAGGGTGAAATTGCCTCTCGAATTTCCCCGTTCCTTTTCTTTGCAAAGAATCCATCCATATTTTTACGGGCGATCTCTTTTTTTTTCCTTTCGGCGGTCAGGAAATTTATGCAAATTTTCGGGATTTCATTAGTTTTTGACGAAATTTTTCTCCGAAAGTCTGAGCACTCGTTTATTCGTTTATTTATAAGTTTATGAGGGAATACTCATAGTCAAATGAACAGTTTCATTTCAAAAACTAATATCACATATTTTCTTGATTATTCCAGTAAAAAGGCATCTTCATTGATGCGCCAGAAAGCGCACGTTTCCGTGATAGCACAATGAGCATTCATCCATTCATCCATTCAATCAGTCTTCATTTCTCTTTTACTCAAACTACAATAGCTTTATAAAATATTCATTTAGATCTAGAATATAGGCAGAAAAACGAGAAAAAGAGAAAATGATGATTTCATTCGGGGAAATGTTAAAATTTCAGGTGTCTTTTAGTTAGAAAAATAGTAGAAAAGCTGCAGATGGGGGAATTTTGTGATTTGGGGATTTTTGACGTGAATTCAAATGAAAACAGGTGAAATTATTGATATTGAAAGGGGAAATGGATCAAATCTACAATTAATTAGTGAATAGGATACGGTAATTGGAAAGGTGAATGGGATAAAGGGGAGAGGGGAGGGAAGGGGAGAGGATTGTTTAACAGCATTGTTCTACTTTCTTTGATATCAGTTTCATATCATTCATATCAAAAGTTTCAATTAGAACTTTTATAACAAATAGAATAAATAAATGCTGTTAAAAGCTTTGTATCTTTATTTCTCAGTTGGTTGATCCTGAATCTTGCAATATTGCAATAATACAAGAAATCAAGTGATGCTGGAAACTTTGATCCATGGGAGCCTTTGATCCATGGGAGCCTTTGATCCATGGGAGCCTTTGATCCATGGGAGCCTTTGATCCATGGGAGCCTTTGATCCATGGGAGCCTTTGATCCATGGGAGCTCCTTAAAAACTACATAAACATTCTACTTCTACAAGTCTTCTACCAAAATGAAACCCCACTTTATTAAAGTAATCAAATTTTCATTAAAGTAATTCAAATTTTACTTCTACAAGTCTTCTACTTCTACAAGTCCTCTACTTCTACAAGTCCTCTACTTCTACTTCTACAAGTCTTCTACTTCTACAAGTCCTCTACTTCTACAAGTCCTCTACTTCTACTTCTACAAGTCTTCTACTTCTACAAGTCCTCTACTTCTACAAGTCCTCTACTTTTAGTTATTCGAGAAGTCTTCATACTTCTACAAGTCCTCGATTCAAAAACAAAGTCCTTACTTTGACAAAGCTTTGACAAGTCTTCTATTTCTACTATCTACAAGATCTTATACTCCTACAAGTCCTGTATTCCTATGAGTGCTTCTAACTTTTACAAGCTTCTAGTTCTACAAGCCCTCTAATATCCCTAAAAATCCCCTAACCATTTCTAGCTTCTTTTTAAAATCTTCTACTTTACAAGTCCTCTACTTCTACAAGTCCTCTACTTCTACTTCTACAAGTCTTCTACTTCTACTTCTACAAGTCTTCTACTTCTACAAGTCCTCTACTTCTACAAGTCCTCTACTTCTACAAGTCTTCTACTTCTACAAGTCCTCTACTTCTACAAGTCCTCTACTTCTACAAGTCCTCTACTTCTACTTCTACAAGTCTTCTACTAAAATGAAACCCCACTTTATTAAAGTAATCAAATTTTCTTGAAAAATTCTATCAAAAATTGAACTCTCATTTTGTACTGTTATTTTTTTCTGTCAAAAGTTCTCTACAAAATAGCCAAATTTGGATATGTGGGGGCTGTAGTTTTTTAGCGTTTTTCAATTTTCAAAGGAATTTCAAATTCACCTGGCGTGATCTCGAGATAAAAATCGGTGAGACTCCCTCAATCATCAGAAATTTCAGAAATTTTGCAGAGATTCTCGTGAATAATTTGCATCTTGGTTATTCATATCTTTATCGTTTAGATGATCTTTGCTTTGAGACTTGAATGTTTTTTGTGTTTTGTTTTGTTTTCTGTTTCTAAATCTGATGTTTTCTAAAATGTAATCTTAATCTTTCCCTAGCTTTTGTTCAATCCAACCAATCTGTAAAGGAACTTTAAAGGAACTATAAAGGAGCTATAAAAGAACTTTAAAGGAACCATAAGGGAACTTTAAAGAACTTTAAAGGAACTATAAAGGAGCTATAAAGGAATTATAAAGGAATTATAAAGGAGCTATAAAACCAATCTTCATTTCGAAGTATCTTTTCGGAACATTTTTTGCTCTTTGATTTCTCGTTTTATTTCAAAATCCCACTCGTCATTGGTCACAGTGCAAGAAGAAAAAAAAGAATCTGACCATTGGGTTCATTGAGTGAAAAATTTATCGTTTGAATTGGGGGAAATTTATTGGAAAAAGGGGAATCTCGAGGGAGACACAATAATGGGAAGAACAGCCTACTCATTTACACAAAAACAAATACAAGATTCTCATTATTTTATTTCTTTGCAAAAGACTCGTCTTGTTTTTGTAAATCCTTTTGATCTTTGAGTTTCTTAAAACCCGAAAACGTCCATTTCTTTTCAAAATTTACTACTAATCTTCACCGGATATTGAAAGGAATTATTTGATTCTTTGATTTAAATAAGAATTATTCCAAGAATAGTGCACGTGTTTTGTTATTTCCAATTCGGAACACAAAGGGCTGTTCTTTGATTTTTGAGTCAATTGGTACTATCCTGGGATATCCTCCAGATCAAGAAACTCATCTGATATCCTCCAGATCAAGATTATCTCACTAACTACTGTCTTTTGCACAGTTCAACCTTTTATCGACTTTATTAGATTCGGTTTAACCTTCCAACTTACGGTGATTAAAATAAGGATCATTTAGAAAAACATTTGCTGAAAGTAGCTACAAATTATGTCATTGAAAAGCAACATCTTGTCTCCGCTGATGTCAATTCTTTCTTCAATATCTAAAGATCGAATTGTTGTCTACCTCGAACCTCAAACCTCGAACCTCGAACCTTTACCTCGAAGCAATTCGTATTCATTCTCTTCCATCGAAAGATATATTTCCCTTTCTTTCCGATAAATTTCTGGTTAATTTTTGATCTCTCTTGAGGGCGACAAAAAATAAGAAAAGAAAAATGAAAGATTTTCCATAAATTTTCGGGTGTTCATGAGTCAAAAGCCATTGAAAAAAACAGAATCGGAAACTAAATGTCAATTCTTTCTTCAATATCTAAAGATCGAATTGTTGTCTACCTCGAACCTCAAACCTCGAACCTTTACCTCGATTTGCTTAGATTTGTTTGTCAAGATTAGATACCTCTACCTCGAACCTCAAACCTCAAACCTCGAACCTCGAACCTTTACCTCGAGTATTTGTTTAGATTTTGAAGAAATTCTGCTTGAAAACGTCAAAAGAGCGACATTGTAGATTTTTTATGGAAAGATTAGACTTGTTTTGTATTTTTTTCGATGAATAGGGGTAACTTTTGGTTCCTTGTCTGAACGGGAAACATTTGAGAGGACGACAAAAACGAGAGACGGAATTGAACCCGTGTTGTGCGATCGAGAGATAACCATTCCACCCAAAGCACCATGTAAACCAAAAGATATTCTGTCATGCTAGCTGAATACCTTTTAATTCATTGGGAGTGGTAGTAAGGTAAAATATTGTAACTTCACAGTAAAGCCTAGCTATTACCATCTTCTATTTTTTTCTGTTTCTTTCAATCTTCAAATTTTATCATCAACCTTTTTCTATATTCTTTCTATATTCTTTCTAGATTTTTTTCTCTATTCTCATCTCAATTTCCAATAATTTTCAGATAAAATGGAATGCGGCGATCCTCCATTATTCAATCCGCACGACAATTTGACGAACGCCGTCCTTGATTCGCTTTTCGTTTTCGATCGGTACGTGGTTTAACTGAGAATATAGTTTTAGAATAGTTCTAGAATAGCTCTAGAATAGTTCTAGAATAGCTCTAGAATAATTCTAGAATAGTTCTAGAGTAGTTCTAGAATAGTTCTAGAATAATTCTAGAATAGTTCTAGAATAGTTCTAGAATATCAATCGATTCATTAAACATCATTAAACAAGGTACAGATCCAAGATATTCTATTATACCAATAGCTTTATCATTGCCTATTTTCAGTGGCTACAAGCAAATCCACCGCTATTTGGCCGTTTTCCTTTGCGTTTTCGGTCTTCTCTTCAATTCGGTTCACATTTGGGTCCTCAGACAGTAAGTCTTTGAAAAATATTTAATATCCAATACCTAAAAGTATCTAAAATCCAATGTTACCTTATTGCAGACCTCGTCTTCGTTCAACGTCTGTCCATACAGTCCTCGTAGGGATCGCTTGTTCGGATATCGGTACAATGGTCAGCTATTTGGTGAGTAAAATAAAATCTAGTTTACAGCAAATTATAAAATTTCTCTAGAATATATGCAAATTTTGAAGATGACAAAAACAAATTCAGATCTACATCACTCGTTACGAGTTTTTCAAGCAAAACGATGGTTATGCCTATGTGTGGAGCATCTTTTTGCAGGTGAGATTGGCAATCGAATATTGGGTTGGGCTTAGGCTTAGCATTTTGAGCGTACAGTCGCGTAGGCGTTAACTGTTAACTGTTTTACTGATGATTTGGTAAAACTTCAAAGATAAGCTAAAATTGAAAATATTGGGTTCGTGAATTGAAAACTGCGGGACTTTGAAGTAAAATTTATTCAACATAAAACCGTTTCCATTATTATTTGATGACTTCTTCCATTTTACAGGCAATTTACGGATTCCTCTTTCGTAGTTGGATTTTGTGACACACTGTGCTCAAACTGTGACCTATGACATGGATTGATGAATTGAAAACTGCCAGCTATTGTCAGTTGACAATAGCCGGCAGTTTTCAATTCACCAATCCAATAGTCTACAAGTCTGACATAGATAAAATGTTTTCTTTCAGCTGCATGCTTTGATCTCAATCGCTTGTCATGCGATCACTCTCTATTTGGTCGTTTTAATGGCATTTATTCGATGGAGAGTAATGATCAATCCGGGAAGTGGATGGATGAGAACACAAAGAGCTTGGTTAGTTTAAATGGGGAAAGGGGACAGAAGGTAGTCAGGAAAGGGAACAGAAGGTAGTCAGGAAAGGATGTACAGTGGCTAAAAGTACTGTAGCTAAGTCTTCTATTATCTTTTAAAACTAATAAAACAGCCAACAAGTTCTTATTTTGCAGCTTCGGCTCAATTCTGATCGCTTTCTGGGTTGTCGTGCTGTGTATTCCGACTTTCCTCGCCCATCAGATCAAATCCTACGAGCCAATGGATGAAGAACAAGAAATATTATATAAGTAAGTGACTTGAATGGCTAAAATAGCTAAACTTGAATAGCTAAACTATAAGTATTATTAAAGTAAATTAAAAAAATCTATTTTCAGTGTTGGTTTCTCCGATATGATGCTAACAAATGGTTGTTTTTTGATGAAAGCAAATCTCTGGTTGACTGGGATTTTTCTAAAGGTTTTTTTTGAATCTGAATGTTTATAGATTTAAAGAAATATTGATTTTATAACATCGAAACTTTAGGCAATCCCATGTTTCCTTTTGTTCTGGTTGACAGCTGGTTTGCTTCATCAAATGAAGGTGAATCGAGAGAAAAGAAAGCTCATCTTGCACGTGAAAGAAGACGAAAAACAAAGGAGAAGAGGTATGCAAAATCGATAAGAGATAATCGATATACATTTTAATATAGAATTTAACAACATATCTTTTTAGGAGATCAAACCACTTATATGCTTTTATTGATGGTTTCTGTTTTTCTCTTCACCGAATTACCTCAGGGTTTCATTGCTATATTTTATGGTGGGTTTTTTTGAAAGAATAGTAAATTTTAAATGCTAATTTTAAAGCTGACTATCTATTTTCAAATCTAATATCTAAATTTTAGCCTTATACACAAAAGAATTCTATTTAAATGTTTATATGCCGATCGCTGACCTCTTGGATTTATTGAGGTGAGTTTTTTGAGTTGAAAATGGATCAAAACTGTCGAAATTGGATTAAAACTGTCGAAATCTAATCAATCCAATAGTTTATCATGATTATTCTCTCTGATTTCAGCCTTGTCAACTGCTATGTGGCCTTTTTGGTGTACGTTTGTACTTGCTCTCGTTATCGACAAACACTTCTCACCATTTTGCCGAATGTTGAACGGTTCGTTGAAAGCGATAATGAAAGCGATAATGTTTTTTTTTCACAATCAGTACTCAGAATTAGCTTTGGATTCAATTTAGGCTTAAATTTATAATATCATTGTAAAGAAATATTGTTCGCGTGCTTGGTACTCTTCACTCTTCACACGTTATTTCCTGTTTCGAGATATCTGATCTCACTTGAACTAAAAATACTTTATTCAATAGCCGATTGACTCGAAATCTTTGGGCTCTCACTTAAGCAATTTTCACACAAGATCGACAATTGAATTCAAAGCGACGATAAAAAAACAGAAACAATTTCGTCCTAATTAGGACACAACTTTCACACAAATGAGAGGAAAGCAGAAAGAAAAATGAAAGATAACAAAAAACAAAATGAACAACAGTTGCCAACAGTTGCTTTAACACAAGATACTCAGCTAACAAGCTACAAAACAATAATTTGATTTGGGGCGCGAAATAGAATGAAGGCGCACCGATTTCCTCAATATTTTTCCAATTTTTAGGCTGCCAGATTTAGGTAACTTTTTAGTGGCTATTCGCCACAATCATACCCATTATCACTTTGGCACAATCATAACCATTATCAACTTTGGCTTCAGAATTGTCTCCACAATCACCACTCGACAGAACACGATTGTTGGTGGAAGTGGAGTGAAGAGGGAATCCGCACCGAATTGGGCAAAGGTTTGTCTAACAATTCTAATTTATCTATTAGACTATCTTCTATAGACTTTAAATATTTCAATCAAGATAATGAAGATAATATTCTATTAATCATCTATTATCTAATAGAATAAATCTCAATCCTTTTCTTTCTATAGACTTCAGAAACTTTGCTAGAAAATCCAGGTAAAGTCAAGTTGCGTCGTTGATTTTATTTTATAAATCGTTGTTTATCTGTTGTCTAATAAAAAAACAGATTTTAGATATTAAATATTACAAATACTCTCCACATTTAATTTCAATTTCCTTTTTTAAACTCTAGATTTTCAGGTGATCCCACAGAACCCTCGTCGATACAGCCGGAGTCAAGAGATTCGCACCGAGGCCACCCAATTGATGAATGGAAACGAGAATTATGATACTTATCTTTGAATTCATTTCAATATTGAATCAACTTCGATGCTCTTCTTGTTCTTCTTGTTCTTCTTGTTCTTCTTGTTCTTCTTGTTCTTCTTGTTCTTCTTGTTCTTCTTGTTTTCCATTTGCCATTTGCCATTTGCCAAAATCCTTTTCCAATTCCCCATGAACGTTCAGTGCCAAGAAAAGACTGCCTCATTTTCTCAAAAAAGGAAATCCATCGCCAATATAAAATTGCCGTTTTCTTACGTGTATTCAGTGCTTTATTTATGCTAATTATTTCGTACTATTCTGAAATTCAAATTCGAATTCAATTCAATTCGTGGAATTCTGGAATTCGATTCACAAAATGTTCGCTTTTCTCTTCTTTTTTTTCACATTTTTTCTTTTTTCAATACGGGCTTCGGTGTTCTGTGATCTCTTTTTGTTTAAAATTTCATATGAATGGATAATAGATTTATAGTTTTTAAGAAAAGAAATTATAAAAAACATGAAAAAAGGGACGGAAATCATGAAAAATCCCGTAGTCTTCTCGAGTGATGAGGCTGAAAAAGAAAGTTTTCAAGGAAAAGTACAAATTCGTTTGGATAAAGTAAACCCAAGTAAACCAATCTCTGCAAAACATGATAAACTAGCAAAATTGCATAGTAAAGTAAACTAGAAATAGAAGACAGTAAACTAGAAATTAAATGTTATTGGCAGAAGTTGGCAGAATCACCTCGCTGTTCCTTCGAATCCTCAAAGCCTTACCATTTCAGTGGGGAAGGTTGGTGGTTGTAAAGGGATTGATCTCTCATCGTTGTCCTCGATTTCATCCTAAAAATGAAACGATGAATTTGGCATTTTACTCTCATAAAAGAAGACTTTTATATCTAATTAATGTGAATGTAAATCACGAGGACGTAGTAGCTGTCTTTCGTAGCTGTAGTAGCTGTCCGAAAGAGACTTCTTTAACTCACCCCAGAATTTTTCTCACTCCTCTCATAGATTTTCTGCTCGTTTTTGGCTCGACCTCTAGAAATTGATTGATTGATTCAATAAAATATAAGATATTCAGTAATCAATACTTATAATATTTTTGTATGCAGAAAAACCTAAAAGTTGCTCCCATTTTGTGTTTCACTTTTCCCTCATGAGCAACTTGAAGCTCGGTGTCCTGAATCGAAAGCCGGGGTTCTTCCTGGAAAATTTCATGAATGGTAAGGTGAATAGATTAATTATTTAATTAAATATCCAATTAAATATCCAATAATCAAATCAAATTACATTACTGGACAATAAAATATCATATTTGAAAAAAGATCGTCACTTTCGCGCGTCTGTAACTCCCTTGTCTTTATCGTATTTCTAAATATTAATATTACCATTGTGTAGCCCTTGAAAAGAGCTTTCAGAAAATGCATAACACTAATAGTTTAAACTCAAAGACAACGGAATTACAGACGCGTGAAAGTGACGATCGTTTTTCAAATATCATATTTCATTGTCCAGTACTGTATATAATCATAAAAGCTAGATTTATTTTAAATTCACTTACCAACACTTACCAATTCACTTTAGATTCACTTCTTTCACTTACCAAACTGTCCTCACTTCTCGTCGTCGATTCGAAAGAATCGAAAGAGTCATGGTGGCGATGAGAGCTCAAAATTTTCATTTTTACAACCAAAACCTTCAAATTACTATTCTAATGCGTGATATTTATTGTTTAGAATAAATTTCACCTTCTCGCTTTCACAAGACCAAGAGATATCAAAAGGATAAGGAGAATGGTGGTTGCGTTCATTTCTGAAACGAGATTAGACTTCGATCTAAAGATACGATACTTCCAATACCATTTTAAAAGTATTTAAGTCTAGTTTTAAAAAGAAATGTAAAGATGAAATGTAAAAATGGGAAAGTCAGCTCTTTTGAATGATCTTTTGAATGAAAAATGCTCTTTCGAATGATCTTAAAATTCTCATGACCTAGATGGATTGAATGGAAAAGAAAAAGAATAAAAACTCACAAAAATTGACTCCCAAAAAAAAGCAAAAGTAGGTTTTGGCCTAGTTGAGAAAAAGAAGTTTACAGGAAAAGCAAATTGAGAGGGAAAATCTTTAAAGAAGTTCAAAAGAATGATTTGATCTTGAGAGTACGCAAATAAAAGCCTATATTTAGTTCAAAGTTATACAAAATCGCTTTCCAAATGGTACAAGATGATATCATAAACTTGTAAACTTAGTTATCGGCTAGAAACACACTGATTAAAATCTCCATAAAAGAAGTGAAAGCTTTGAAAAAACTGTAGATCAATTTCTGTGAAATGTCTGGAAAGTTTTAGGGTAAATTGTGGGAAGAAAAAAAGAGAAGAGAATTCCCTTTTGCAAGATCAAAAGAATGGATTGGGGACACCAATTACTCTCCAATTCAATTCCTTTTTCTTTTCTTTTTCATTCCTTTGCCTCTTTTCTTCTCGATTTCCCGGAAATCCTTTTGTAACCTCAATTCTGTATGGTGAATACTTTTTGAGAAAGGGGAAACAAACCACCCGGTTTTATAGGGAAAGTTTCATTCCGTGACCACAACTAACGTTGAACAGTTCGATTTAATGTTGAGGCTGTCTAGAAAGTCTTTTCTTTCCGTAATCGCTTGCCGTCTGGCACACGGCTTTCGCAGAACAAAATCTCATTTGGAAGCGGGTTGAAAGACAAAAAAGAAGTCCTCTGAAAGAAGAAAACTTTTTTTTTGAAAAACTAGAGTTTTTTCAAAGACTAATTTTTCTAAATTTTCGAACTCTTCCAAAAGTTCTTTCCCTTTTTTATCCAGCTCTTCGCCACTTCCTTTTTCCAGGAAGTGCCCAGAGTGCACCACGAGGAGGTGGCTGGACTTCGCACTCCGCCACCCTGTAGTCCGAAGACTCTTGGGATCCGAGGTCCACGTCTGGTCCTAAGCGATGGCACCGACTCCCGCAGCAAGAATGCTCAGCTTGCTAAGGTGCGTGCAGCGTAAGTAGGAGAATGCTCCGAAGTTACACTTTGTTGATACTAAAAGGGATTGATCTGATCCCCAGTCGGTTTAAGAACCTCACGGTCCCTCCAATGGGGTGTCCAAACTTCCGCCATCTAGACGACTGTCGAGTAGCGGACAGCTGACGGAAGCCGGAGCCCAAAGGGAGCATAATTGTAATCCGGTTACGAGCAACAGACCATTCTGCCTCCCTCCACGGGTGGCAGTGCGGAATAGTAGCGATTCCACGAACTTCGTATCCCTCACGGGAGACTGTGGATCTTTCCACAACATCCTTTCGGTCGAGAACTTGATGCTGCTCGGGGCTTATTCGTACAATCGACCCGGGCCAGCCCATGGCTCCGGGCGCCGCCTTCCACGAATGGGTTAGGCATTCGACCAAGCAAGAGAAGCAAGCTTCTACAAACTGTGTCTCCAAAAATCGTTTAGACTCTTAAAACCGTGCGGGACCAATGTGAGAGTGGACACAAAGGCACCAGAAGAGCGAAGCAGCCGGGTATATGGAAATGGAGATCGCCTGCTCAAATCCAAGGAAATTCTTTTAGGAATTACATAATTAACGTAATTTCCTAATTATCAAAGCAAAATGAAGCCAACTTACCGTGGAAATTCGCGGGAAAATATGAAATCACATCAAAAAGAGCGATTTCACTCAAATACACACCTTTGCTGTGTAAATCTCTGAAAATTCGTTAAATTTGTTGTTCATTTGTTTTGAATTTGTTATTTCTCAACGAAAGTATGAAAAGACTCTTCGGGAAGTCTAATACTGTAATTAAAACTGTAGCGAATACTATAGTAAGATGTAAATTGCAATATCTATAAGCTTTGCCTGTGTAACTTATCCAGTAACCAACCTAGCTTCAAATCCCCAGGTCTTGTCGGTGACTCACTCATCGTGGCTCCTCATGTTGAGAATGGAGTGATCACGAAATGGAATGCTTTTTATCATCCGACAAGGGAATACGCTGTCGATATGGCCGGTTTTGCGATCGGATTGCCGTTGATATTGAGAACGAGGTGGGGATTCAGTCCACCTCATTAGTTCAGTAAGCAATCAAAGAACGTTGCCAATCTTACTTTGCCTAAAGAATTCAAAACTATCTTAATCTCTGTTGTGATTGACTTGCTTGCAGAATAACAGTTATCGTTTATTTAGAATAATGAGACGAATAAAAGAACAATTGACTCGCATACAAAAATGTAGAACCAAATGAGAGGGAGCGAAAAGAAAATAAAATGGCACAAACTACGGGATTTTCCTAGTAACAACCTAGACAGATGTTAGAAAACGAGAATTTTTTTTGAAGTATAAAAGGCTATCTCCCCAACAATCTTCTCCTTCCAGAGCTCGCATCCTCCGACAATGCCCTGCAAAAGTCCCAGAAACATGTCTCATTCGACAGCTGGGAATTCCGAAAGAAGAAGCTGAGGCATTTGGATGGATGAATGGACAAAAAGAGATACTTGTATGGCATGTGAAAACCACTGAAAGGGTAGGAATTGCTAATCACAATATATTGTATATTGTATTTAGGTTCCACGCGGCATCAACTCTTTTGGGTATGATGTGGAGACATTGAATGCGAAAGAATGGTAAGAACATAGGAATTACAGTCGACGACCGGTTAAGGTCAGCTACAAAAAACATAAGCCAGCCAGCATTAAACCAGCCTGTAACCTGGTTTGGCAAGGCCAGGGTCAGATCAGAAGCCAGACTTGTTCACAAAACTCTGGTCTAATCAAGATCCAGATCTGGACATGGACTAGCTTATCTAAGGACCTGAATATAAGGCAAATTTCTAAAAGATTAATTTCCAGGAAAGTAAACCCAATAAAGTCAAATGTGACAAAAACGATAAAACCAAAACCGACAAATCCCTCAACGACAACAATTCAAATGGCATATGAAAACCATTGAAAGGGTAGGAATTGCTAATCACAATATATTGTATATTGTATATTGTATATTGTATTTAGGTTCCACGCGGGATCAACTCTTTTGGGTATGATGTGGAGACATTAAATGCGAAAGAATGCCAAGAACATAAGAATTACAGTCGACGACCGGTTAAGGTGAGCTACAAAAAACATACAGTAAGCTGTTCAAATATGAGAACTAAATCCGGGAAAAGAAGCTTGAGCCAGGCTGTCAAATGGCTTATGTCTGATTTTTTTTTTTTGAAAGCGTGTAGTCGGGTAGTCAAAGAGTAGGCTCGATTTAGACAATTTAAGCTAAGGAAACCAATTTTTGTGTCAATAGATAAAAGATAGAGCACAAAAAGTTTGGTATATAGTCAAATTTTCAGAGAAATTCATTCAGTCAATCTCTTCGTAGAGGTTTTTTTAAATTTTCTACGAAAAACACGTGTTTTCACTCTCGAATTTGCTTGTAAGTGAACCAAAATTGACTCAAAAAGATGGGAAATTCAACAATAAACACTTTTTCTTTAGAGCAAACCATAGATTTATTGGTGGATTTGTTAGTTTTCAACGGAAGTATGGAAAGGAATGAAAAGAATTTCTGGACAGCTTTTGTAATTGGAGTTGTCTCTGTAAAACAGTTCAGTCACAATTCTGGACAGCCTTTGTAATTGGAGTTGCCTCTGTAAAACAGTTCAGTCACAATCTGTAGTTAAACCTATTTCAGCGGATAAAACTTTTTGTTGAACTTTTGTGTTGATCTGTTTCTGTTGATCTGCTGAAAATATAAACTGTTTCTGATTCAAATTGACTGACAGTTGAAAAATACGAAGTCTACAAAAATACAAAGACTTGGAATGTATTCTGATTCTTCAATACACTTTAAACCTTTTGTTTTACAGAGTAAACAGAGACAGAATCCATCGCACCGATTTTCCCATTACAAAAAAGCGCTCTTCATCCCAGGAATCGACTTGCCCGTCGATTTCATGAATTTCTCGTTGATTGTGTTTGTGAGAAGGAGAAGAAGGAATGAGGGGAATGAGAAGCCATTCCCTTCTCTCTTCTCTCTTCTTGTTCCTTCTCCCTTCTTCCTTCTCTCTTCCCTTCTCTCTTCCCTTCTCCCTTCCCTTCCCTTCCCTTCTCCCTTCCCTTCCCTCTTCTCCCTTCCCTTCTCCCAATAGCAAGTTTTATTCTCCTTCAAAATAACGAGAAAGAGATTGGCAAAGTCTTCTTTTCAAAGAAAAGAGAAATCACTCCCAAAAATGGATCAAAGAAGGGACAAAAAGAAGCCGATTCGTGTTTTTCACCCTTGATAACCCCAGAGAAAAAAGGATTTGGGTAGATCTGACTACTATTCATCCTTTTGTGTATTCTTGAAGTCTTGAGGATTTAAATGCAATTTACACTACTATTCGTGATTCCTTTAATATATTCTTCTTTTATTGAATCAAAAAGGATTCGGGCTTACGAGTTTGTTTTGCACAAAATTTAGCTCTGTTGTTGTTACTGATAAGAATTTAGTTTTGTAAGCCCAATCTCTTGAATCACTTGAAACTTATATCATGATTTAATTTCAGAAAATATAAATCAATCTACAATGAAAGCACATGGGATAAAGAGATTCAGCCGATACTCGAGGATCTCGTTAGGGTTGGTTTTGATCTTTCAAACAAGTTAATTGATCTTAATATCATTGTTGATCTGGATCTATTTCTCTTTAACTCTTCAGGAAGAACGTCAACGTCTTCGAGATCAAGAGGCAATCGATTCTATTCTTTCGATAAGTTCTCAAGAAATGAAAGGAGACGAAAATGACGTAAAGGATTTGATGATTAATCGAAAGTGAAACCGATAAGCGATACTCATTGATTTCATTGGATATCTATAAACTAATATATAAGAGATTTTTAAAAATCATTTCTAGTTCAATGATTGCCATTTTTGTCTCGTTCTTTAGACATTAAAACCAATCAAAATCACTGTGATCAAATCTGCAACAATGAAACAAATCGAAGAAAAGCCGAAAGCGACACTAAAAAACGGGAAACCGGAAAAATCGGCGACTCTTGGCAAACCAAATGAAACGGAATTTCGATTGAAAAGAAAAGTTTAGAAGAAAATTTGAAATCAATGAAAAAATGAACATTTAGGCAAAAGTGTTTCCGAGAAAACCGAGAAATAATGCAGAAATGGAAAAGGTTTGTGAAAGGGATTTTGTGATATTTTGTGATATTTTATGATATTTAACATCACAGATTCTTTATGCAAACCATTCATTTTAATCGATTTAGATTTAGATTCCGAAGTTAAACTCGAAATTTTTCATCCGAACCACCCAATTGCTCAACGATCGAAAAGCGATCATCGATGAGTTGGCGAAAAATGAGAAATTCAATCGGAATAACCGAAAAATGACAACAACTGAAGCACCAATTACGACAAAAGAAACAAGTACAAGTTTTACGACAAAAGAAACAAGTACAAGTTTTTATAAAAAAAAAATTAGGCTCTGTTCTTTGTTTTTTCTTCAAAAAATAACTTATGAATTCAGTTTTCACCGAACAAAGTATTGAGACTTTGGACGAGGAATTGACACCTGAGGAAATTGATCACATCATTGGGGCCGCAATTTTGAAACCGACACTCAAAGCTGAAACTCTCGGAAGTCCCAATTCAAAGGTGGGTCAAGCTAAAGACTATGAAATTGACTATGAAATTGAATTGACTACGATTCAACTTTGAAAGTGATCCTAATGATCTTTGATAAAGAGTTTATCAAATCGGAAAACTTTTAGGCAACAAAATCTCGTGTTTTCGAGTATCCATTGAGTCGAATCCCCTCTTCTTCTTCTCCTTCATCTTCTTCTTCATCTTCTTCATCTTCTTCTTCATCTTCTTCTTCCCATATTCTTCCATCACAATCAATTCCACCATTTCAACCACCAATCGATGAGATCGGAAAAGTGAAAACAATTGAAGATAGCATCAGAGAGTTCATCCAATTCCGAACAACAACCACTTTACCCAAGAAAGGACCAAAAATGGATATGGTTTGATTTATGGATTTTTAGGATTTTTGTTCATATCAATATTTAGGCAAAATGGAACAAAGAAAGTTTTGCAGGTCCGAATTGACGGTGCCGAGCGTCCAGTTTTAGCCAAATCGATTCCCATTGCAAGCAAAACGATCGAAGAGTTGAAAGTCGAGAATCAAGTGAAAAAAACAAACAATCTGTTTGTCTGCTTGCAAACAGACAAACAGATTTTCAAACATTATACTAAATGACTAATCTAAAAAAAATAAAGAACTTCCAAATTTCTAGGAAATTCTCAAGGGAATCGAGGCGGCATTGGAAGGAAAAGGGGAAAAGGTTATTTCAAGAATTGCATTTTTACACGAAAATTTTCAGCTTAACTCAGACTTTCAAAAACAATTAATGATTCCAGCCGAGGTTCCGAGAAGCGAGGTGAGAAATGGGAAATATATGGGAAATTTCGAGAGAATTGTGTTTTGATCTTTGAATTTCAAAATGATAATGATTCCTTTTCAATGATAACTATAAGATTTCATTGTTCCTTTTCAGAAGACTCAAAGTTTATGAATTTTTTACTAGCCAGCGCTTTTCCCCTTTTTTTGTTGTTTTGTTCTTGTCGAACAAAAAAACACAGTACTGATTTCATTGCCATTCATTTTTCAGGTGCCTCTGAATGTGATGACTGACGATAAAATTGTCATCGATCCAACACAGTAATTAAAAGATATCTAGCTAAACCAATGCAGCTTTTAGTTCAAATCTATCAAAACTTCCTTACTCATCTCTGCCGATTGATATAAAAGAGCTTGATTGAGAGCTTGAATCCCATTGAGAGCTTCATTTGTTCAATATTCTTTTCAATATCGGGTTTTTCGCAAAAGTCATAAAGATTATTTATTTGAAAACACTGAAAACAGTTTATGAAAACACTTCATCGTGAATTGATCCATCGGATCGTCGACGAAGGAAATATTCAGGAACAATCGCACTCAATTCGGTTCGACGCAACATATGAGAGATCTAAAAGTATTTTGTATTTTGTAAAAGTTTTTGTAAAGTTCTTTCAACGCATGCCATAAGTTCTATTCTAAGATTAAAACCAAAATCTAACAATCTAACAAGACTATTCATTCACAAAATCTCGAGGACTTCTCTAGAACTTGACAAAGACTTTTCTTTTCTACTTTTCTACATTCCAATCACCCAGAAGGCTCACTTTTTCAATCTAAAATAGTAATTCAACAATTAGACAAAAATTTAGCTTTGTTTTTGTCTTTTGTTTTGTTTTCACCTGTGTAATCGATTTCTCTGTGGCTCCAGACCAACCGGATGAGAGTGAACCATATGGAGATCCATTCTCATCTCGGTCTCGTTGTTCGGCTAATAGATCTTTGTTTGCCTGAAAATTTGACTAAACAATATTATTTACTTGAATTGACTCAAGTCCATTTAATCATTAGCTTTCCCAGCTTTTCCAGCTTTTCCAGCTTTTCATTCACTTCAAATCTCACCTTTCTTATTAATCCATTTGCCTCGAGTCCTTGATTCATTCGATCGACAATGAATGTGAGAACCTAGAAATTTCCCGTTTTTCTCTATTTTGCAAAAGTAAATTTGGATTTTCGTTTCTCGGAAATGAATGAAATAATGTTTTTATTCTAAAAATGGAATCATTATTTGTAAGGGGGAAATAATGACTTCTCTCCAGAGGATTATCGCTGAATCGATCTCTCTTGAATCCATCGTTCTTTTGTTTAATCTAAAAAGCTTTGAAATTTGCATGATCTTCATCAAGTTTTAAACTACAAATCTTATATATTCTTATATACAAATCAAATCATATCTTATATACAAATCAAATCTACAAACTACCCATTCTGCTTTTTCAATTTTCGGTATACAATTAGACGCTTTAGCATCTTTTCATTTAATTTCAAGAGTCTGTACTCTTTAATTTTCTTGTTGATTACTGTAAAATTGTACAATTCTCCCACCTTTTGTCGGCTCGAATCGATTTGCGGAAATGAAAAAGAGTGCATTCCTTGAAGACACTCCAATAGTGAGATCTGAAGGCATTTAATAAGCTTAAAAAATTTTTTAAGCTTAAAATTTTGTGGAATTCAGCGAGCTTAAACCGATCAAAGCCTGGAAAATACTTTCTCGATCATTTTAGATTTGATAACTGAGTCTTGGATAAGCTTTGCAGACCGTTTGCAGACTTTTGTGAACTTGTGGAACTTTTGTATCAGCTGGGGAAACCTTATGACAAAAAAAACTTTCATTTAATCGCATTTCCGGCCATACCTCTCTTACTCAAAGCTCAAACATTAACCTAATCCATTCCACATATATGTAATCCCATTTTTCTTATATTTGTGATTGACATGTACGTGTCAAAAGATGATTGTCGTCGTTGAGGGTTGTGTCTCGAAAAGCGGCAACCATCAACGGGATCGCAATTTCCGGTGCTCAGCTCTTGCATTGAAAAGAAAAAAGAAAAAAAAGGAAAGAGGAAAATCCCTTTCAGAGTGAGACACTTCAAGGGTTAATTGAATATCTTTAAAGAAAGAAAGAGTGAATCGAATATTCATTATTTAGTGAAGTGAGGTAAACGAAAGGGAAAATAAAAGAAGAAATAAAGCAATGATTTCTCAAGACACCAAATGAAACCGAAAAAAAGAGAAAGAAAGTTTGAAGAAGGAGTAGTTTTTGCACGGCTTTGCTGAATTTGCAAGGAAAAGCTTTTAGAAAACTCACCGAAATCAAAAAAACTTTGAGAAAACTCACCGAAAACCCAATTGTTCTTCGTGTCTTGCATGCAATTTCCCCAAATTCAACAACAATGGATCGACTTTCTCGGGAGTTTCCAAGAATGTCACTGTTGATTCGATGATCTGAAATGCTCAATTCCACTTGAGAATATTTACAATTCGTTTTTCAGTATTCATTTGGTGTACGAAAGTGATACACTGACTATGAGAATCGACAGTAGCCTTGTAATTTTGAAATATGAATCAATGTCATGTCATCGATGAAATATGGATCGATTTCATTCCAACACAAACCTGTATAAATCGAAGTGCATGGAAAGTGAACTCAGAGCTCGGTTTTGAAAGATCATCCTGAATATTTCATCACTCACAAAGCAATACCAAAAGAAACGCAATGAATACTCGCCAACACTCACCTTTTTCTCTTTGAGCATGAAGCTGAACATGAGTTTTGCATCAGGTGCTTGTTCAAAGATCATTTGAAAAATATCAGTGGCCAACGCTTCTTTATCCCTTAAAAAAATTGTGTAAAGCTAGGCTTTAACTTTTAGTTATTACATTGTACATTAATACAATTGTACATTAATACAATTGTACATTAATACAATTGTACATTAATACAATTGTACATTCAATTTTCCATCTGCTCACCTGCTTACAACACTCCACGATTTTCGTAAAATATTCTTATCCAATTCGGTTAATCGACTTAACAAATCCATTGTGTAGAAACAATTGAAACTAAATTTTGATTTTGTTTGTAAAATGTGAAGCAAAGCTTGGATAAGTTGAGCAAAGGAAATACGGATCAAAGAAGGTTTATGATTCTCATCAGCAAAGTACAACAAAGATACTTCTCAAAATGCAAAAGTATCCAGAACACAAGCTCAACCATGAAAAATCGTGACTCCAGGAGAAAATAACGATGGTGGGAGTCTCTAATCCAAGCGAAAAGAGGATGAAATGAGAGAGGCGGTTCCAACTTTTCCCGTGCTTTGCCTTGCCCTCCCCTTCCCACCCCTTTCAAGTAGGGCCAAGGGAGGAGGCGCTCAATATAAAGAAAAGGGGTAATAATCTCAAGAGTGACGAATTTCCCTTCTCTTTCTCATCAATAAACAGGAAGTTCAGATTGTGAAACACAGTTAATACTCTATTCAAACTCATTCATCTATAATACTTCAGAATAAAAGATCAACAACCGGATCCCATTGAGTTAAGTGCAGAAATAGAAAGGAAGCGTGATTTGCAACAAAACCATTCATTTTTAAATTAACCACTTTTCCATTTCTCTTTTAAAGAAATTTGCTCAAAAAGTAGTAATTGAATGGAATAGCAAAGGTGCCACAAAAAGAAGACTTAACTGAAGACATGAGCAACTAAAAAGCCAGCAGCTCTCTTCTTTCTGCTGTCAAATGCTGGATTCGACGTTTTCTCTTCGGCCATGAATAAACAACTGTTTCAAGCAAAAAAAAAACGCAAAATTTTTCGATAGCAGTTCAATCCAAATGTATCACTAAACGTAAATAAGTATATAAAAAGTTTACTGACCGTCCAAAGGTCAAAAACATGAAATGCTGTGCAAAAGAATCATTCGTTGACTTTTCCCCCGAATTGTTCAGGCATAAGTGGTTCGGGAAGTCCCTTCAATAGATGTGGGAACTTGTATTCGGGATTGATTGTCCCAGATTGGTTGTTTCTTTCTTCCACTTTCTTCTTTCTCACGTCAATCACTCAGTTTCTTCATCGATGGCTAAACCAGGAGAAATTAAAAAGGTGGAATGAAGACTATTAATCTACAATTTTGCTCTTCGTGATTGATGATGAGCGATGCATGGCCGACAAGACGCGCCCTCACTAACATTTCGTTGAACGACCGAGGCGACGAGGATCGAGAAAGCGCTGCATGCAATTTTTTTGTTTCTCCTTTTTAAATGTTCCTTTTCAGAAGACATCTCTCAAAGTTTATGAATTTTTTACTAGCCAGCGCTTTTCCCCTTTTTTGTTGCTTTGTTCTTGTCGGTTTTGGGACTTCTGTCCAGAAGGAGGCGTTTTTGATGAGGTAATTCTTCTGCCCAAGTTTCCAGGACATCTGCATGAAATTGTGAATCAAGAATCTTGAGAAATTTGTTAGCCAAATCGTTTGCAACAAATCAAAATGAGATCTTTTTCATCGGAAATAAAAGGCTAAACTATAAACTTTTAGAGAACGAATCTGTGGCTCATCGTATCCGGGCCTCTCGCTGCGGAGGAGGCGCTGATCCCCGGAAATGCCCCGATTGTAGACTTAAAATAGTGCTCGATTTTGGGGGTGAATCTAACGAGAAATCTCGCAGAATTAGGCAAACGTAATACGAGATAAAGATATCGAACAGTCCAGAGGTTCGCAAAAAGTCCGATGAAAATTCCATTCTTATCGTTAGGCACATGTGTAGGCCCGATTTCCCGAAGAACAGCCCGGAATTTCTCACAAAAAAGAATGGTCCCCAGAAATAATCGATTGGAAAAAAAGTTCTCGGAGAATAGTTTGCCTGGAGTTTCTTAAAAACGAATGCACCAATTCAAGAACATTTTGTTCTATTATTTACAAGTCGACTCCAAGGAATTACTCGTAAAAAAAATGAGTGCAGCTTTCCCTTAAACTTAGAGATTTTTGAAAAATTATTATTTTACAGCTTAAATTCAGCTCACTTTTTGCACCAGAAAAGCGATTCCTTATGAGGTAAAGCTAGCATAAATGAGCAATACGCTCTATAATCTCTATTTTTTTCTCTATAATCTCTATTTTTTGGCCAAAAATTTTTTACAGAGAAGTTGTATTTCAAAAAAAAATAATTTTTTGGTGTCGTCTTCTTGGCACTGAGTGTTTGCTAAAATAGGTGATTCTGAAAAGTTGAAGCATTAGATTGCCTTAATCAAAGTTTGCCTTAATCACAAATTTTCCCTATTTTAAGTACTTCATTTTAGGTTTTGAATGGGACCCATTGTCTATCCATTAACCCATTAAAAACTTGTCTAAAGGCTGATCACTCAAAAAGTGACCAAGTCATTTCAGCGGAAGAAATCTCTTATTTTTACCTGAAGCCCACTCTGATTTTTTTTGTCAAAAACTTTTTGAAATACATAGTCAAGTTTATCGAAAAATCTGGGAAGAATTAATGACTTGGTTTTTGAGAAAACACTGTTTCTACGAACTTTCTTGCCAACTTAATAGAACTTTCCTACAATCAACTTTATGTCTAATTGAAAATTTTTCACTCAAGGTACATTTGAGAGTTGAATTTTCTCAGCACTGACTCTCAGCATCACTTTAGCATTCTGATATTTTATGGATAGATTACCTTTCCCAAGATGAGATGCTAGCTGGCTGATAGTTTTGATACCTAAATTGATTGAATTAAACACTAGATCAACAACGAGAAGCCGCTGTCTTGCTTGACTTTTTTTGTTGAAACAATAAGCTTCTTAAGTATTTTTTTGTGCTTGAATTACCTACTAATTTTTCTAGAAGTGAGAGTTAATATTTTGAAGATCTGTGTATATGCTTTTGTTCTTTATGAGACATAAATTGATGATTGAAAAGCGGCTTGATTGGATCGAAATTGCAATGGCAGAGCACGAGAAACGATTTCTCATCACTAATTGATTCGTTGATCTCGCTTTTAAGCCTATTCACAAAAAATCATGGTTTATTTTGAGCTATTAGTTCTTTATTTAACCTTTGCATCGGCTAGGTAAACGTTTTGTTAGTCCTTTCCTATTGGTAGCTTTATTCAGCATTGGTGCCGATCGAGTAAAACGACAATTTGAGACCGAAGTTCGGGTGAAAACTTCCAATAATGAATGGACAACGACTTATCAACAATCTTTAGATTCGGCTAGTTTTATTCAAAAAAAGATAGTTATTCATTAATTTAGCTTCTCGAGGGAGGAGTACCTAAAATTGTTTCCCGAGGGCTCCCAGGTCCCGCGCAAACCCCTGAATTCCCTTTCCGAGCATATGGATCACCTACTCAAGGATATAGTCTTGCTTCTCCTGTACGCTTTGCTCGTCAGGATGGAGCGCAGGCATTATTTGGATCTACTCAATCGTCTACTGGCAGCAGTTCAGGGAACAGCTTAGCTGGCTCATCGGTATAGGCATTTTGGTAAATTCCATTAGAGTCTTGTTTTGTCAGTCCTTTCAAAGAAAGGAGCCAATAAAAGTCATACCAAAATCAGCAATCCGTTTCAGTCAATTGCCCCGTTCCTCAATTATTTCTATCCGGACCCACTCGTCAAAAATCCGCCCGCGGGAGAGACCATTGGAGATCCCCACGATAACAAGTAGATATTTGCATAACTCTAAATTATTTCTAGATAAAAAAAGCGGTGATCTTACTGCTCTTGAGATGTATCAAATCAAGCAGTACATTATTAACATGATCACTTTCTAGATACTTATTCGATTTGACACGTTTTGATGCTGTGCCTGGTCAAATCCCTCCACAGAATCGAGTGCGTATGCTGAGAAGCCGCGATCTCCCTTTAATGGGAGCCAATCCTCCAAATTTTCCCATTCAATACTTCTACCAAAGAAACGCTCCATTGATTTTCTAACTGTTTTGAATAAAGTAATAAATTACATGTGAATCATTAAAACGCACCAACAGTCTTCAATCATAATTATATTTCAACTTATTCCTTTTCTATTTGGCACATTTACTTTCCAAGTTTCGAATGAATTGTCGACGTGCTCAGGTAAACTTGGTTTTTATTATTTGTTTCATTCGGCTCACATTTATTGTTAGTGTGTCTAACTTTGTCTAACCAGCTAGCTTTCGTGTTGACCAAGAGTCCCGCTTGTTTTTGGAAGGCGCGTTCTGTTTGCTCGACCATTTTGTCGCTTTACCTCAAACTTGGTTAATTAAAATTAACTTGGGTAATTATTTTTTATTTTGACGAAGAAACAATTCGAAGGTTGCAAGAAAGTGTCGATGAAACACGGAAGATGAGCATCCCATATATTCATGAGCGTTTTACAGTTTATTTTTATACCTAGATAGTAAAAAGTTCAGGTGGAAAGAGCCAAGGATGTTGAAGAAGCTAAGCAAGCCAATCTTGAAAATCATCTGCATAAGGTAAGGCATGGAAGTTAGCTTTATAGTCGTTATAGTTTTTAGTCTTTATAGTTAGCTTTCTATTTAGATTTTTGCTACGATTAGTGAACTTCATGATGCCATTTAAAAAATCTAAACGGCGAGTGGTTTGGTTCATCTATGTCTAGCTTTAAACCATTTTTAGAAAGAACTTTCCAAGCAAATCGAGTCATGGGTTGAATTAATAAAAAAATCACAAGCAAATAGTCAGTTTTAAAATTCAGGTAGCATTTTTAAAGCATTGGAATCTTATATTTAGGTGGAACGTGAAGATGCTCGATTTCAAAGTGTACGCGATAAAAGCGAGCAATTGTGTGCTGATTTGGAGTTCAACATTGACTTACTTAAGTAATTCTTTATAGCCCTCGTTAATAAACTACTTTATTTTATTTTCAGGCGCAAGCGAATAAGTGTCGATGCTTTAGTGCTTGATCTTGCTCAAACGAGGGAATATCATGGTGTGAGTTGTTGTTTTTTCACGTATAATACTTGCTAATAATTCTAGGTTTTTGTCAACCAGCTGCGCAGCGATTTAAAGAGACAAAAGAATGAACTTGAGGTAGACATTGTATTTAGCATACCTGAGTGATACTTGAACTGTTTTAGACTTGGGATAAACGCTCACTAGATAACAAAAAAACCGTTGGTTCGCCTTGGAGGTCGCTATAAAATCGCAAGCAATGAGCAGGAACTCAGCAAAGCTCGCCTCGCTGAAAATCCGGTAAGGTTTTGAGTTTAATGCAAAATCACTAAGTTATTTTTGTTTTCGTTCAATAAATTAGAAAATTTATATTTTCTAGCCTGCAAAGGCTGCAATCGCTGTATTGATCAGTCGCTGGAGTTCCGCTCATTGTGATGTTGTGGCAAGTCTTTCTCAAGCCCCCGCTTTGATTGTTCAGGTTTTAATTTATGATTTGGAAAATTTCAACACCCGTCAATCCGCAGCCAATGAAAGCTCAAACAATGACACTTGCGCCTGTATTGGCTCAAAACAACAACGAAAGAGGCCGACACACTTCAGAAAGTTCGGTGGAAATGCCCATGAAAGTTAGCGTTTATATGACGTGATTTAGTATGGAGGTTTAGTCTGAATCGCGCGCACCTACATACTTTGCTCGCTTGGATGTAGTCGAAAATCACCCACACGAGGAGATTCAGCAACGTGCGGTTGGTGAATGTTATCAAGATCATTTATTAAAGTTTTAGAAGAAAAGTGGCTTGGTCATTACTAGCCAAATTCGAGAAGTATTGCGCACAGGTCGATCGAGTACTAACCTGTTTCAGGTTAGTTTCTTTTCTTGTACAAGTTAGTAAGTTAGCTTTAGAAAAGTCCAAAAACCAGAAATCGATGGAAGAAATAATACCTCAAATCGTGAAGGAATGCTGAAAAGTGCTGAAAAGTGAGAAGGATCCGGCAAATGGAGAACCGTTGGGACTCGAAAAGGATAAGGCTCAAGTGAGTGGAGAATCTCTATGGGCTAGAGATGCAGCCAAGTCGAAGACCCAAGCAGACGGAGAATCATCGACACCCAAAGAAGATAAGGCTAAAGCAGATGAACAAAAATTGTTGGTCAGCGAAAAGAAAACATATGCAAATGAAGAACCGTCTACGCGAAAAAAGAAAAGGAAAACGTTCACCCGAGTGGAGCTATCGCCCATGCACCAATCAATGAGAATGACCAAGCGAAAGGACAATCATCTACACTCAAATCAGAAAAGTTTCAAGGATATCAAGTGTTGCCTGTGTCGAATGAGGAGAAAGTTCAAACCAATCACTCTCTCATTTTAGAAAAAGTCAGGTTTTAAAATTAATTTTCGGATTCTAAAAATCTTCGTTAATTTCTTTAAACTTTTTTAGGATCAAGCCAATGATCTTGCCGACAAGCTTCTCGCTTCTCGCAAATGATCGACTACAATGAAATCGAGTTTGCCTGCAAGGAAAAACAAATTATTAATTGAGTTAACGTGCCTTGTATGCTTGCTTTTGGTTTATTTCATGTACATTATTTTAATAAAGACGTGCAAACGTGAAAGAGGCTTTCAAAGTGTTTTGGTAATGCGAAATTTTACATCCTGATTTATGAGACGAAACTCTTCACACACTGATTGACTCTTTTCTTATTCTTATAGTGTCTATATTGGCAAAGGATTGTTTATTTTCTCAGACTCGGCGACTGACGATTTCGAGCACTTGACGCTTTCTGCTAGCTCTTGTGCTCTCGTTCTTTTTTCCAATGTGGAGATGTCTTGTTAGACCCAGAGGCATTTTTCCCCGAATACCCGTTCCCTTTTTTCATTCTTCCGTTTCTCATCGTGGCTCTCTATTTCTCGATGCTTGAGAGGCTTTTTGACTGCAGAATGAAAGAGGAATGTCCCAAAATGCATACTCCCGCGCTCTCTTTTCGACCACTATCTAGCCATCCACATCTGTTTTGTCGATGCTCTCAATCCACGTGTGTGCTCTCTTCAAGCGCTCTTCCGGCAACACTTATGAGCTTTTTTAGTGTTATTGCTTTTTACAGTTTTGAACTCGTATGGGGACTAAATAAGCACCTCATCCCTATAATATACTGTTCAAATTGCATCACAGCCAATTAGCAAAATTTCGTCATGAAAATGATCTCGTTATGATTGTTCACCTCTTTCATTCAACTGTCCTCAGCTACATATAAAAGCTGCCGCAAGCTGCATTGTGGAGTCGAAATCTGTAAAATATATCAATCCTTCTTAGAAATCCTGTTTCAAATTTCGTAGACACCCGGAATTCAGGACTGGGATACCCCTTCTTTTCCCCATTGATCTCTTTTTCTTTTTGTGTAGATAGGCTATTGTGAATGATCGTGATAATCCCCTTTCGTTCAACCGATTGACCTCTCTCTTTTGTGTGTAATCTACCACCTCTCAAAATACCAAAGCCCACGTGTCAATAGGAGGGAGTCGACGAATGATCGGAGTTTTTGATCCCCAAAGATCCAATCCACATCGGAAACATTTTTTTTCTGTGATGAAAAAGACAACCCGATTATATTTAAGCCAAGAACTTTTATTTATTCTTTGTAGATGAGCAATTCACACTCAGCCAAAGAGAAAGACCATAATTGATTCAATCGTCGTTTACTTTTTCCACTTTCTCCCTTAAGATAAAAATCGGGACGTTGGGCGAGTTTATTCCCAGGGAATGACGTCGACACAATCATGGGATTTTGCCCGGTTTATTGGGCTTTTTTGCCATTCCAAACACTTTCCCCCGATTGAGAGTTGCCCCGCCTTTCCATCCATAATCGGCGCCCCCTTTTTCCGTATGTTTTTCACTTTTTTTTCTCATTCGATCAGCATTTTGTTGAAAGATTCGTTTCAGTAGGATAAAATGGATTTTGTGTTAAAATTTTTGCCTACTTTTTTCCATTTTTTGTTGGGGAAGCAGTTTACATAAAGTAGGTGTAACAGAAATAAACGTTGTCAATACCAGTGGTAATTTTTGACGGTTGCCAAAATCCTAAAAAACGATATACAGTCAAACCTCGTTAGTAAATAACTCATAGGAGATTGAAAAATCCTATTTACTAGTTAAATTGAATGCTTTTTTTTGTCAAAGGAGTGCTAGAAACCTTTTTTACTGAAGAGTTTTCTACTAACGAGGTTTTACTGTACATAATATCACGTAGATGAAAAAGTGGGGTAGGCTACTTTGCGCCAAATTTTTTGCGCAACTCACCACAACTTTCTTCTAAGTGGATCAATCTTTATGATTTTGGTTTCATTTTGTAGATCTCAATAAGTGCAGCAAAATGAAACCAAAATCATAAAGATTGGTCCACTTAGAAGAAAGTTGTGGTGAGTTGCGCAAATGACCCGGTTGCTCAAATGACCCAGTTGCGCAAAAAATTTGGCGCAAAGTAGCCTACCCCGAAAACGTCTCAAAAATGTCCAGTGACTAAAAGTATTCAGTTAAGCGGGTCCATAAAATGGCGCCCAGAAGCTCAATTTTCACATTTTTCATGTTTTCTCGTCCAGCAGTTTTGAATTTTGCCCGCGACTTTTGCCTTAGACAATCCCGTAACTGGATCATATTAGTCTTGAATTCGACCTAGATTTAATTGTTATTGACGTGTTCTCCATCAACTTCTTTTCATGTTTCCTTTTCTTTATGTCGCACTTTATTCTTTTTGTTTAGAAGTTCTTCAACAACTCGACCTCAAAATGTGTGGAATCTTTGCCTATCTTAACTTCTTGGCGCCAAAGAAGCGCAGCGAGGTCATCGATATTCTTCTTCAAGGCTTGCAACGAATGGAATACCGAGGATATGACTCTGCTGGTATGATTTTGAAAATTTAAAGTTCAGTAGTGTGCTTCACTATATGGAGCGCACTTTGGAAACTCTGCTTAAAACGCCTTTTCCCAAGCTTTTTTGTTTTTTGGAATCTACGCATAAAACTACCCCAGAAAAATGGTTTTGAAGAAAAAAAAGTGTGCCTCCAACTAGGATAGTACCAAAACTTTTCCGGGGTAATTAATTGCGCTGAGTCCATTGGAAGCATTTAAAAACCATTCTAAACAACTTTTATGCCAGCTTGAGCAACAATTCCGAGCCTTCAAGAGTGATTCGATTTCCATTGGGTTTAGAGGTGCGAGACCGAATTAAGAGGCTTGAAATAGCTAGGAAACAGTCACTAAGGCTTAAATAACTACCAAATTATGAATTTACGTCATTAAAAACCCTAGAGGCAAAAATTAGGGTACTTTGGTGGTTTCGCCTGCCTATATCTTCGATTTTGGGACTTTTTCTAGGGTAATCGAGGGTGCTGAGCACGAGTTTCGCATTTTTAACATTTGCTTATTTGCTCTTGCTGAAAAAACGGACTTTTTCAACCTCGAAAAGTAACGCAAAATTAATGCTTTTTGGCGATTTCGTTTGGCGCATGCAAATTTGCGTGTCTACATTTGGCTTTGTGAGTGTTTAGCCGTAATGGCGGATAGTTGGGCGGGTGCACTTAGGCAGGCCGATTGGGGGGTGGGCATTTTTTTTTCAAAACCACTTTTTCTGGGGTGGTTTTATGTCTGGATTCCAAAAAACACAACGAGAGCTTGGGAAGATGCGTTTTAAACCAAGTTCAATTGAAGCTACGCTAAAACTACAGGCTCCTCCTGCTCTAGCTAAACTTGGTCTACTCGACCGCTAACTGCATATTTAACGTCCAGATCTGACCACATCTAAGTAAATGCTAATTTGCAAAAAAAAGCAGGGCCGCGGCTCAAACCCACGAACCTCGAACCCAAAATATTAAGTAGTGCTTAATATTTTTGCAAAAATGGTTGGAAATTAAAAAAAGGCAAACCTAAAAGAAATTTTCAGCACCGGGAATCGATCCTGTGACCTAGTTGTTTCTCTATAAGCATTTATCTTGAGTGTGGTCGAAATCGACCACAAGCCATATGGTCGGATTCGGACATAACATATGCATTTGTTTGGTAAATAACGTCTCAAATGTAACAAACAATGCTACTTTTTTCTTTCAGGAATTGCAATTGACAGTAGCAACGATGGGTCAAAGCCACACGGCGACGTCATGTTGATTCGAAAGGCGGGCAAGGTGAACGTGCTGATTGATGAGGTCCACGGGCAGAAAGACATCGACATGGAAATGGTCTACAATATCCACGTGGGAATCGCGCACACGCGTTGGGCCACACACGGATCGCCACGGGATGTCAACTCCCACCCTCAACGGAGCAACTCAAAAAACGGTAATTCTTGTGTGCTTTTCTTTAAATTTTCCTGTTTATAGAGTTTCTTGTCGTTCACAATGGTATCATCACCAACTACAGAGAAATCAAAGAGTACCTACTCAAAAAGGGGCACGTATTTGAGGTAACGGTTGTCGAGAAGCTTCAAAGTTTAAAGTTTAGTCCGAAACTGATACTGAAGTGATAGCCAAGTTGACCCAACACATCTCCGACCGCTACCCGGAATTCTCTTTCCGTCAATTGGTGGAGACTGTCATTCAACAACTGGTACAACTTTTTTCTGTTCTCACTGAAAGAGTTCTAGGAGGGAGCGTTTGCCCTTGCCTTCAAGTCAAGCCGCTTCCCTGGTCAGTTGGTTGCGTCTCGCCGCGGTTCTCCTCTTCTCGTTGGAATCAAGAGTTCAAATCGGCTATCAACGGATCGCTTCCCTATTTCCTACTCAAAGGGTATTAAAATTTTTGACTGATACATTTCAAAACCCGTAGAATCAGCAGTTGCTAATATTCAGATGCTGGATTTGTTTGGCAAGATGAGCACACAAAAGTGGCTAAAGAAGATGGTAGGCATCTATGATGCGTGTTTCATGTCCCCACTTAAGGCTTTCACTTGCACCTAACTACTTAATACACACTTGAGTTTCCTATCACAACTAATTTCTTTTGTTTTACAGCTCACCGCTTCGCGTCGTCTCAGGCGACGCACTGTGGGTTTAGTTGTCCTATGTTCGTTCATTTTATTTGTGTTTAGTGCGTAGCAAGCTTGATGCAAGCTTTGTTGGAACACCCACTGTCCTTGATTTAAGCACAAGCAGTACGTTTATGTTTTCTTACGTTTCAATATTAGTGTTATTAATAACTAGTTTCATTTTAGTTATCCAGAATGAAGTCAAGAGTGCTGATGATCGTCATTCTTCAATGTCGAGTGTTCGTCCATTCGATTCCAATGACTGGGAGGTGAGGGTCGCTTTTCTTTTTTAGCTTGTCCTATTTAGGTCGAATACTTCGTTGCATCCGATGCTGCGGCCATAATTGAACACACCAAACAAGTGCTTTACTTGGAGGATGACGACGTTGCTTTCGTTGAAGATGGGGCTCTGACTATTCACCGCATCAAACGCGGCTCCAATGATAAAGAGACGGCTCAAACACGTGAAGTACATTCACTTACGATGGAGCTTCAACAAATCATGAGGTATGCTTGATTGTTAATAAAATTAATTTTGTAATTTAGGGGTGATTTCAAGACTTTCATGCAAAAGGAAATCTTCGAGCAGCCCGACTCTGTGGTTAACACTATGCGTGGACGGGTGCTTCCATCCGGGCAAGTCGTGCTGGGAGGAATCAAGGATTATGTCAATGACATTCGCCGGTGCCGCCGTCTTATCATGGTATCACCCTTATTTTTTCCTTATTATTTATATTTTCAGGTTGCTTGTGGAACTTCGTACAACTCGGCGATTGCTTGCAGACAAATCATGGAGGAGTTAACGGAACTGCCCGTTGTTCTTGAACTTGCCTCAGATTTCCTTGACAGGGTATTATTTGGCTTTTTTACATCAGTTTTGTTTTCTTGTTTAGCAAACTCCAATCTTCCGTGATGACGTTTGCTTCTTTATTTCTCAATCTGGTGAAACAGCGGATACTTTGATGGCGCTTCGGTGGGTTAAATCTTTTGTTAAACTTCGAAATTTTCTTTTTTAGTTATTGCAAGCCACGAGGAGCTTTGCTGATTGGAGTCACAAACACAGTTGGATCGTCAATTTGTCGTGAATCTCATTGTGGTGAGTCAGTCTACATATCCACATTTATTTACAATACATTGTTTCAGGAATTCACATAAATGCTGGACCAGAGATTGGAGTTGCCTCTACAAAAGCCTACACCTCGCAAATCCTATCATTGATCATGTTTGCACTCGTCTTGTCTGAAGATCGCATTTCAATGGTGGATCGTCGACGAGAAATTATTGATGCTCTCAACAAGTTGCCAGGTCTGCCTTTGTCTCTATTTGAATTAAACGTTATTTCTTTAGAGTTGATTCGTGCCGTTTTGAAGCTGGATTCGGAAGTTCTACAAATCGCCAAGGAAATCTACAAGGAGAAATCACTTCTCATCATGGGAAGGGGATTCAACTTTGCAACTTGCCTGGAAGGAGCACTCAAAATCAAGGAGCTTTCGTACATGCACTGTGAAGGAATCATGTCTGGAGAACTAAAGCATGGGCCGCTTGCAATGGTCGACGAAAATCTTCGCATTGTCATGATCATTTGCAAGGACCATGTTTACAAGGTAAACCTTTATCTTGATGCATCAATAGGTTAACTTCACTACTTATAACATAAAAGCTTAACTTCAGAAATCGCTCAATGCCTTGCAACAAGTTTGCGCTCGTGGTGGTGCTCCAATTATCATTGCTGATGAAAGTGTTGCAAAAGATGATTTGGCGGTTGGCGTTTTGAGAAAATGATTGTATTGTGGAAAGTGTTCAGGATATGCCTCATGTGCTCCGAATTCCAAGGACCGTCGATTGTGTGCAGAACATCTTGACCGTGATTCCATTGCAGCTCCTCTCGTATCACATTGCCGAACTCAATGGACAAAATGTAGAACTTGCGAAACTAATTTGATAATCTGATCTTTTTAGGTTGATCGGCCAAGAAACCTTGCCAAGTCTGTCACCGTCGAGTAGATACATGGAAATTCTGTGCTATTCAATTTGTCATTTTTATTTTTTGTGATATCCATGTGATTAGTTGGATACTGTGATATTAGTAAAGTTTGTGCTCAGTGCATAACACGATCAAATTCAACATCGATATTCCATTGAAGATTTGTGCTGACGAAAAAGGCAAGGCTCTAGAAATGGGTAGAGTTGTTCAAGTTTGAGACCAACCACATGATTGCTGTAAGATCCGATTCGAAAATCATTGAGGTCAACCGCTGACCGCATTTGAACTCCCTTTGAAGGGACAATTTTGATTTGGAAGGCTTCATCCGCATTACTTGTCTGAAACTCGTCTGATTTCCTCGCTTAAACATTGGGTCTTACCGAAACATCAGCTATCAATATTCCAAAGTATTGAGCTTTGTAAATTTTAACGCTTAATGGAGCCGCTTCAATTGGATCGGCAATATCAAAGAGATATGCAGTCAAGACTGTTCGCTCCTCTCTGAAACAGTTATTATTGATAATATCTAATGGACAAACTTTGAGCAGCTGCGAAAATCCTCTACAACGTTTATCGGTAGTTCAGAGTCAATACTCAATTTGTATGGGCATGCCTAAAATTTTGATTCTTTTAAATAGCTTTTAATAGGAACTTTTTTCAGTTGAAGATTATCGTCATATCCAATGAGATGAAGCGAAGTCCACATATCAGCAAAATCCCCGTTTCCTTCTAAATTGGATTCATTTCAGTCTAATCAAAAACTCTGTCTGTCTTTATCGGAAGCAATCTTCAATTATCGCCAACCTTCACAACTATCGGCTTCTATTTGATGCATTTGCAAGAAAGCGCTCATCGGCACACAACCGTCACGAAGTGAGAAATGCTTGGTGAGTACTTGCCAATCCTAGAACAGTTAACATACAAGATATTTTTCCCCTTAAAATTTTATCTTCTCCATTCCCATTTCCCCATCACTCACTTCATCACTCATCGGTTCATCGCCCGTCGCCGCATTAAACGCATCGAATTCTTTTCGGTCCAACAACCCATCCATATTCCAATCGAACATCTCGAAGGTGTTCATTAAAGTCATTCTGAAATCATTAAATATGTGAATGAGGAAAAAGTTGAACTCTGACTCATTCAAACGTTTGATTTTTGATTTTTGGGCAAATGGAAGCGAATATTAACGCTCTTTTTTTAAAATGGTTAAACGAATACTTGAATCTTTTTGTAAGCTTTTTATTCTCATCGATCAACTGTTCGCCACCATCACCGGTTTGTTTCGCCGACTGAAAAGTGACTCCGGCACACATGACGACTATCGAATAATCACCGGCTTTCAACGCAAGCGGCTCGGTGGTGTAACTCTGGAAATGTAATTCTAGAAGCTAGAAATTCTCACAGAGTATAAACCGATATCAATAGTGATTTCCTCAGCAACTCACTCCTTTTTCATTTCTAAAAGCTGTGATCCCTATGGGCTCATCGGAATTCGCATCGGAGAGAACGCCGAAAATATCGTTCACAAAAGATTTCTCCTCCATGTCAGCTAGAAATTGACGATTTAGGTTTTTGTTTTTCTTTCAATCATCACGTAAAAGATTTCCTCTTTGTGAATGAAAATCGCTCCTTTGAAATGGAATGCATTTTTGAGAACAAAACAGCATTTCTCTATGAGAATTTCGATGGTTATTTGTTGAGTTTGTTGAATTTGTTGAGACACACTAATAGCAGATGGTTTTTAAGATATTCAATAAAAGTTTTTGAAGTTAAAAACTGCAAAAAATTTCCTGATTTGTTCTTGGCTATTTGGAGATTTTCTTTACGTTGAGCCTTTTGAGGGGGTCCTTGAGCTCTATGAGTTAGACGGGAAGCGGTGGAAAAATCGAAACCCTGACTCGGTTTAGAGCTTGAAAAAAACCCCAATTCTCTCTTACAAACCTTTCTTAGAAGCTAAATTAACTTATTTTTTTGTTTGTTTGTTTATTTGTTTATTTGTTTGTTTGTTTATTTGTTTTTTATTTATTAAAGTTTACCCAACTGTTTCTGACAATTTCGACAATGATGCCGACTCGTTGTGGATCGACGAGTCGAAAGCGAAAAGCGGTGAAGCGAATCTCGCGTGAGATTAGCACAAAACCACGTAATGAAATCTAGAATAGAAATCATAGAAATCGAAATAGAAATAGTGAAATAGTAATGAAATAGATAAAATAGAAATCAAAATGCAAATTAAGATGTTTTCTATGAGTAAAAACTCACGGAATGCTTGAAATTCTCACTCTTTCCGGGCATTGATTCATCATTCAGCTTCAGATTCATCATTGATTCATTCTTTTGAGTTTCATTTGGTACATCTAAATACCATAGTTTTCATTCATTTTACTTTTCCTCTCGAGAGACAAATCGTGGCTATTTCTGAGTGAAAGAGAAGCAGCAAAAGTCCCGTTTCCTTGATTTTCGCAAATTGAATAGAAAAGTGGATTTGTTTGTGTTAGGATCTGATCGAAAGCAATCATCCAAATGTGTTCTCATCCATAAAATGAAGAAAAGAAAGAAAGAAAGAAAGAAAGTGAAGAGAAAATGAGAAAATCAAGTTTACGAGTTTACAGAAAAGATAGAGTGAATGCTGAATGACTCTAAGCTGAATGACTCTAAGCTGAAGGACTCTAAGCTGAAGGACTCTAAGCTGAATGACTCTAAGCTGAATGACTCTAAAATTCACTTAGAACTATTCTCTTTGAACTTACCTTTGCTAGGTTTTTCTTCGAGTAGCAGCTTCTCTAAAACCTCGTTTCGCGTCTTGTTCAAATCGATACAGAACTGAAATTTTGTGAATGATTGGCAAGGCATTACTGTAGAGACTTCGATTCTACAGTATTCTTAAGCCTAGTTAAAAGCTGAGTAATTTAAACATCGTTTGACCGTTTGATCAAACTTTGACGATCTTTGACGCAATTCAAGCAAATTTCTAGCAAATGCACCAATTTTAGCCTTTCTTATTTGGTATTCCGTTTAAAATAGTCCACTTTTTCTTTTGTGATGACGCGTCAGAGAAGAAGAAAATTCAATTATTTGCATGGGTTGAGGTGAGTGTCCTTTCTTTTCGTACTTTTTCGTTCTTTTCGTTCTTTTCAACCCAATCCATCCGATCTCACTCTTTTTTTTGTTTTGAGACTGAGCAAAGCAACATTTCCCTTTTGGAATCTCTTTAAAATAGAAATAAAAGTACAATGCTTACTTACCGTATTTCTTCGAATAGAAGACCGGGTAAAGAGTATCCTCGCGTACTCCTGCGTAGCAGCCCTTTTTAAAATTTCTTTTCTGCATAAAAGCTTTCAATCAAGTGCTATAGAGCTGGAAAATGGCTCAAAAATCTGTTAGCTCATGTGGTATTTTTGAGTCATTTTCCAGCCCTATAGCACCTGATTGAAAGCTTTTATGCAGAAAAGAAATTTTAAAAAGGGCTGCTACGCAGGAGTACGCGATCATACTCTTTACCCGGTCTTCTATTCGAAGAAATACGGTATTTAATCTATTGAATGTCAACTTGATTCCCTTGCCATATATTGAAGAATTTTATCTAATTCAAAAAGAAAATCTTTATCTTTTCCGATGTTTCTCATTATTTTTTATGCTTGGACCCTGAAGGCAAACACCTCGTTCATTTTTATTGCTCGTTTACGGCCAAGTTCCTCAACCCCGTTCGATTCGGAGAAAAGTTCTGAAAAAAATATCTAAAGCTGTTCTGGTTTCAGTTTTTTTTAAAGTAAATCCCAAAAATTTGATCGAAATGAGTTCAAAAGTTTGTCTAAAGTTCATTCATTTCTTTTCCATGCAGTTTACCTTTCTACTTTACTCTCTACCTTTCTACTTTCTACCTTTCCATCAAGAAAAGCAAAAACAAAAAAAATAGTGATAAATAGTGATCTCTTCTCAATTATACTACACAAGCTTAAAAGCTCAACAATCACTTTTTTTTCGAGACAAGTTTTTTCTCGCCGGTTTTGAATAGCATCGCGGCGCGAACCATTCTCAACCGTTCATCATGTTCTCTTAGAACATCTACTCGTCATTTAAACGTTGCTTTCCTCAGAGGGGTCGACGTTTACACCTTCATTTCGCTTTAGCAGAACAATTCTTTTTGTTGTGTTTTCTCTTTCGAGCGTAAAGCTTTTGGCTACTCGGGAATGATTTGCCACGCTCAAGGTGGGGTAGATTTAACTTGATTTCTTTCATTCATTTCCTTTCCATGCATTTTACCTTTCTACTTTACTTTCTACCTTTCTACTTTCTACCTTTCCATCAAGAAAAGCAAAAACAAAAAAAAATAGTGCTATTGAAAGTGATCTCTTCTCAATTTTTTTTCTTTTCTTTGGATAAATTAAATTTTCGGTGGGAATTGAGGTCAAAAAGATGAGAATTGACAGCTCTATTTGTCGGGAGGAAAAAGAGAAATCCATGCATCTATTTTTCTTTTCAAAAAAATTCCCATTCCACTTGATTTTACTCTATTTTTGAGAAAAGGTTTTAAAATAATGAGCTTACTTTGTCAAAATCGAATAATCCATCTTTATCATACTCATACAAAACATCCAAGAGCTCGTCTTTTTCGTTTGGACGCATGTCAGTGGCCTGAAGTTTGAGCATTTCTCTAATTTCAGTGGCCTGAAGTTGCCCATTTCTCTGATACTATTGTTAGAAACTTCATAAGGTTTACAAAATCCATAATTGCTTCTTTAACTCTCACTTACCATGTGAACTTTCTGTGTGATGAGTGCTGTCGGTACTTGGATTTGAGATAATGGTGGGCCTTCTTCGAATGGTTCCAATTCGGGAAGACACTCGAATAATTCCATTGCTTCATCCATACCAAGGGTATCTAAATTCTCTAAATTCCCAAGCCTGAGCCAGAGCATGTGAGCCAGCCAGAGCATGTGAGCCAGCCAGAGCACTGAGCCAGCCAGAGCCTGAGCCAGCCAGAGCCTGAGCCAGCCAGAGCCTGGCCAGCCGGGCCTGAGCCAGCCAGAGCCTGGCCGCCAGGCCTGGCGCCAGGCCGAGCCAGCCAGAGCCTGAGCCAGCCAGAGCCTGAGCCAGCCAGAGCCTGAGCCAGCCAGAGCCTGAGCCAGCCAGAGCCTGAGCCAGCCAGAGCCTGAGCCAGAGAGTATGCGCTTGTTGGAGTTCAAAGTACGGCTGAGCTTCTGCTAGAATTTGATCCTCACTTTCTGAGCTTTAATCTAGTTTTCGTGTTCAACAATTCTAAAGATATTCAACTAAAACCTAAAAGCTTTCTATTAAAGATATTCAGCTAAAGCAAAGATAAACAGATTCCTCAAAAAGTCAAAAGCCTTATCTTCAAATCTCTCAAGTTTTTTCAATAGCTTTTTTCATGTTTTTGTGAATTGTTTCCTTGAAAAGCTTTCCAATTTCCTTCAATAATCTCAAAAATTTACTTTTCTTCTTTCAAATGAACACTTTTTCAATTAAAGTTCTCTAGAAAAAGTTCATGAAAAGAAATTCGGTCAATCTCGCATTTCTCGAGAAAAGTTCCTCATTTTTCTTTTTTGTTCTGAATTAACTTTGGTCTGTTGATGCTTGGATGTGCATATGTAAGTGAAGAAGAAAGAGTAAGGAAAAGCGAGAATGGAATTATTTTGGATGGATGATTTGAGGAGAGAGATTCCCTGGAACTGGAGAAGTGAAGTTGAAGTTCTTCAAATTGAAGTGAAGCTCTTCAAAGCAATATAGAAAAATGTGCTGTAGGTTTCGATTGTTTAACTTCAATTTTCACAAAAGGTTCATCAATGGTTCATCAAGCTAATTTTCAATCAAAGTCTCGTTAGTCCGCGTTTACTTTTTCACTTCACTAGATCCCATTCTAGTTTAACACCATAATTGTTTGATTTTAGTCTAGAATCAGTCTTTTATCAGCTTTTATCAGCTTCTAATTACTAAAGTTGACAGCATAAGTTTTGACACATCTACGATTTCTACAAAACCCACAATATGCTGAGATTTCTTTTCAATTTCTTCAGTTTCACTATGAGAAAACTGATCGTCGTTTTATTTATTTGGATTTACCGGATTCAAATAAAAGAAGAGAACGTTCAAATAAAAGAAGAGATCATCAATCGATTTAAAAGACAAGAAATTAGTTTTTGTCATTGTTAGACACAAAGTTGATCTTGAGACGCCGAGAAAGATGAGCGTTTTTGAGTTTTTGATGACTACAAACATGTCATAACGTTAAACAAATGAAGGGTTATATTTAATTATATTTAATTATTTTTAATTAAGTTTATTTAATAAATCAAAAGCCAGCTTTTCTCAAGTTTCAAATAGAAATTTTCGAATAAAACTGGAACAAAAATGAGATTTTTTTGGTGGGTGCTCTATTATTTTATATGTAAATATTCTTCTTAAACCAATAAACCTTCAATCTAGCTATTATTTTTTACCGTAATCTCTTTAACGATCGATATTTTAGTTGTGATTGAACTGACCCTCTTTCCGTGGCCACATCTCTTCCCATTGAACGGGCGTTTTCCCGGCACAAGCCACCAAATCAAAGAATTTTCTGAAAAAAAAATGACTTTACATTTGGTCTATTAGATCTAGATCTATTATTAGCTTTGAAAATGAGATCTTTTATCTAAAAAGTTTAGTCGAATTGCCTGACGAATCACTTTTTTTGGCCAACAAAGAAAAAGCGTCATTTCCAGATGTCCGACAGGAAAACGGGGGTTTCATTTTCGAAGAAATTTCTTCAAATTTTTCAAAAAAATATTTAATACGCGTCATTTAATAATCATCATTTAATAATTTAATAATTAATAATCGTCATTTAATCATTTAATACCCGTATTACGAATTTAATACGTAATACGCTTATTCAATTTGCATTTGCATTAAACCAAGTTTGATCCTCTAACTCTAAAATAGATTTTACAAATTTTTTTGTAAAATCTGTAAAATTTTTTTGTAAAATATAGATTTTACAAATTTTACAAAATTCCAGCTGACTTTGTGTAAAAAGGGAAGGGAAATATCCATAAGGGATAGATGGGTCTCCTGGGAGAAATATTAAATGAGAAAAAAGGAACAAAATAAACATACTGAGCAAAAGAAGGAAGATAGCCAAAAAAAAGTGTCAACACGAGGAGATTAGGGGAAACGCTTTCAGTAACCTGTTTCTCAGTGTATTTTGGGCTCAAGTTGTAAAAATAACCCTTCTGGTGTACTAATTCTTCATTTTTTTGCGAACATTGAGTTTCGTGACTTTTTGTGCGTTCTCTCCATGTCTCTCGGAAGAAAAAGCGACGTCTGGCGCACAGCCTCGGAAAGAGGCGACCGAAAATGCTCCACTCCCGGTTTAATTACCCAAGTTTTTTTGTGTAATTACGGAAATGCACAAAAACCGTTCGGCCGGTTTAATTAGCCAAGCGTCGTGTGCCAGAAAGCAAGCGGTTGTGAGAACGCATAAAGAACACGAGATTTCGTTGTGTTTCATTTACTTTTGATTTTTGATCTTATTTAGTGGACTTATGAATCCCAGCCTTCTCATATTTCAATCTTTCTTACCTTTTCGTGATTTTTCCACTCTTTGATCCAACGATTTTCGTGAAAATCACCTCGAATTCCTCCGGACTTTCACATTGAAGCATTTTAAGTTAAAAGTTTTGTGGAAATATAGAAAGTATTTACTTTATTATGCCGAAATATAGAAATCTAAACGCTCTGTATCCATTGCCAAAAAGTCCTTTTCTTCTTTTGTTGTCATAGAAACGATGGGTTGCGTTTTAGCTTTCGGCTTTTGAATGTTAGGCTTTAAGCTTTAGCTTTAGCTTAAGCTTTAAGGCTTTAAGCCTCTACTCTAGTTAGATGTGATTATTCTAGTTAGATGCCAGTTTAACTCAAGTTTACAAAGTTCGTTCACTATTTTGTAAGATTCAGATCAAAGAGCAATCAATTTTTCTCTCCAAAACTGACAATGAGTCCATTTCCGGGAATTCTTCAGCAAAAAAACAAAGAGATAAAGCTAAAGGCGACAATTAAAATGGAGAGTTTTTTGTTCTTAATACTTTTGATGGGACTAAATGAATTAAAAGTATTGGTTGGGAAAAGGGAAGGGAAAGGAAGGGAAGGGAAGAGAAGGGAAGGGAAGCGTCAGTCCATCAACAGGCTAACGAGAGGTCAACTTTGAATAGAAAAAAAGGAGAAGGGGAAGACAAGCACCCATCCAAAACAGGAAAATTGAGGAAAAGCGGGGAAAAGAAGGGCAAAAGGTGCCATTGATGGGTAATTTTTGAAGTTTTTGAGGGGACACTTGAGGTCTCTTTTGAGGTCTCTTTTGCTCCTTTACATTCACCGGTTCACTCCACTCTCGTTTTCTGATATTTCGGGCTTTGTCCATATGTTTTACTTTGATTCTAAATGTAATTGATTGGAGGGAATTATTTTTTTAATCTTATCGAAGAATGCTCACCCCACCTCAAGACTTTCCATTTCCTTCTACTCTAATCTCTAAGCTGTAATCTCGCAAATCTGTAATTTCCCCTTTGACATTTCCATTCAAATCTTGTAGTCATTTTGTTTTACTTTTGAAACTTTTTTTAGAGTTCTGTTAATTGTTTTCCTTCTGAGATCGGATCAATCAAAAGCATTGAGCTCAAAGCTAAAAGATTTCCTGATCTAGAATAGTTTGATAGCTTTACTTTCCTCCAAAAGACTTTTGCTATTTATCAATTCATAATTTCACAGATCTCCGTCATAGATTCCTTTTTTTATACTTCCTAAAATCATTTTCAAAGTTCCTATTTTAATTTCCCCAATTTTACCTTTTTAGTCAAAATTTATGGAGTAGACCGGAAATTTGAAGTGAACCGATTAGAGGGAAAAAATTCGATCTCTTTTCGTTTTCTTTAACTTTTCCCTTTCTTTTTAGCTATTCATTTATTAGAGTTACAATTTTCATGGGAAAAAATCGACTTTTGAGAAAACATCATTTTGAGATAAAGTCTATTGTGCAGCTCTGAATTCTTGCCATCTATCAAGCTTCAGCTTCTGCTAAAGTTTCTCAAAATTTTCTCGGTATTGTTGTCATTTTGCTCATTGTCTTATCGGACTTTCAGAAGCAGTATCGACTTTCAGAAGCATTTTTTGGTTTTTCGAAAAAAAAATCTTATCGAAATTCACAGCTTATCCTCTTAAAGAACGTCAAAAAAAGTAAAAAAAGTAAAAAAAAAAGCCAAAAGAACGGACGAGGGAAAGTAAATGAAGCTAATTTATAGTAGAAAAGAAATATTTTCTTCTTGATCATATGGTTTCTTTTTTTTTTGGAAACTCTAAGCATAATCTTTAAAAAAATAGCTCATGATTGAAAGGAAAATTGTATTTTTCTTTTAAAAACAGAACATTTTTGAATCGAATTGTGAATCGATTCATTCAAAATGATCAAAATTATCTTTTACTTTTTACTTTTTACTTTTTTCAGTTATTTTTTCCTCAATCGCTACTTTTATTACTCTTTTTCTTAAATAAAATAAAATAAATAATAAAATCCCGATTTCCAGAGATGTTCACGAGTATATTATACGAAAAAGATTGCTATCCGGAGTACGCGAATGAGAATATCTCACAATTGGTCGTGACATGGATGGGACAAAGATGTCCATCAGTAAGCTCATCAATTTCTCTTCTTTTCTCATTTCTCAATTCAAAGTCTTGCTCAATTCAATTTCAGCCATCAATCATGTATCCAACAGTTGTCATTTACAGTCTCATTCTATTTTTGGGACTCGTCGGAAATGTTTGCACGTGTATTGTCATTTTCGCGAATAAGGTTTGCCTCAAATCAATCAAATAAATGAGTTTTCTTTAGAATATGCACAATCCAACGAATTATTATTTGATAAGTCTGGCACTCAGCGATCTCTTGATATTGATATTGGGTGAGTATTTTCATTGATCTATTAGAATTACACTGTGGTGCAAAAGTCTTGTCCCACTTTCTGAAACATTTTGTCAAAATTCTAAAAATTTTCGAAAACAACTTTTTAAGTAAAGGGGTTTTTCTGAACCCTAAGTTGTAAGCTTTCATATAAAAAAGTTTTTAGATTTTAAAAATCTATTACCTGAAATCTATTACCTAAAAGAAAATAACAAATAAAGTTTAAAATCAAAAAAATATATGGTGCAAAAGTCTTGTCTCACCATTAAAAAAGGAAAGCTAGATTAATATTTGGTCGGTCCTCCTTTAGCCAAAATCACTGCTTGAATACGTTGAGGCATTGAATCGACCAAAGCACGTAGAATTCCCGAAGAAATTTGCCGCCAAACGCTTCTGACAAAGAACCAAAGCTCGGCCTTTGTGTTGAATATCTTGCCCCTGAGTGTAGTCTTTAAATGGGTCCAAAGATGCTCTATAGCATTCAAATCCGGGGAATAAGGAGGCACTTTGATCAATTTTACACGATAAGCAGCAAAAAGGCCGGGTAGGTGAGCTCTTTCTCCATTTGCAAGCCGGACAACTCGGCCCATCATTAGCTGGCTTTTGTGGCATGGAGCGTTGTCTTGATATAAGGCCCATCCTTGTGGCATGTTCGTGTTTGCAAATGGAAGTAAGTTGTTCTCTATGATTGACTTGTACCTTTGAGCATCGAGATGTTTTCGATAAATTTTAGAATTTTGACAAAATGTTTCAGAAAAGTAAGTGGGACAAGACTTTTGCACCACAGTGTATAATTTTCATGGGAAAATGTTGACTCATGATTTTCAGAAAAAGTACACCTAAACCTAAGCCGGTTTAGGTGTACTTTGTGCTCAAAAAATAGAAACGCACATTTGCTAACATTCAAGTATTCATGATCAAAAGATAAAATAGATAAAAGCTAATAGATAAAAGTAGTGAGAACGGCAGAAAGTTCAAGAAAAGCATTTAAAAGAATGTTCTTTGTGCGTTCCTGTAAACGCGCGCCTTCTGACACACGAGAACTGGGGTACTCCCGGCCGTCCCTATCGGATTGGCTGACGCTGAGGGGTATTCTCAGCGGTCCCTGTTCAGGGCAATGTGCCAGAAGCCGATTTTTGTCATGAGAGACAGGGAAAGAACACACAGTCGCTCAGTAATGTATTACGGTTCGAAATATTTTACTTTCTTGGCACCTTTTTTCTTTTACCTTTCTGACCACAAAGTACATTCTTTAGAAGAAATTTTACATGAAAATTTGATTATGAATTAAAGGTCTTCCAATGGAACTTTACATGATCACCGATTTCAATTACCCTTATCGTTTCCCGGAGATTGTATGCAAATCGCGAGCTTTTCTCGTCGAATTCACTTCATATGCGTCGATTCTCATCATTTGTCTGTTTTCCGTGGAACGATGGATTGCTATTTGGTGGGTTTTAGAGGGAATTCTGGGCAAATACAAGCCAATCGAGTCGTCTCGCTTTGACACTTTGAACTCTCACAAACGCCTGCTCTTTGGCGCACTCTTTTAGTGACAGTGCCAGAAACCGCGCGTTTCTGAGAGCCTAGTGAGAGTCGGTTATTTTAGTGGTAAAATCATGATCAAAAATCGATTTCCACTTTCAGTTTCCCCTTGAAATCTCAACTTTTCTCCGGGAATTCGCGTTCGATGATCCTCATCTCGATTTGTTGGTTTCTTTCTTTTCTTTTCTCACTTCCCGTTGCTTTTGTTGTTCGAATCAACAAAGTGCCTCTACCCGATTTTGCTCAGAATAAACCCTGGACACATTTGGTGAGTTGTTAAAGAAGAGTATAGTTGGAACTAGGGCAGATCAAAAATTTGGGCGCATGCTCGAACCTCATTGGAACCGTATTGGAACCGTATTAGATCAAAAAAGAACCGTATTGGAGCCGCAGACTCGAACCTGCGACTAAAAACATCCATCTATGCTGTTTTTAAGAGAGATTATCATCGAATAACCTTGCCTGAGCAGTTAACAGTTGCCTTTTAGCATTTGAGACTTCTACATCTTTGCCCTGTCAAAAAGTTAATATGCAAATTGATTGGAACGGCAGATCAACAAGCGTTGCCGGGACTCGAACCCGCGACCCCTTGCTTACCGGCCAACTGAGCTAACTCTTACACCACAATGCACTTGACTCCCCTCACTCCAGTGGGAGTTAAGTGTATTGTCTTTAGTAATATCTGTGAAAATTGTCGAATTGGTTTCCCATTTAGGTTTCCTCAGACAGTGAAACAATCGATCGAACTGAATTCTGTGCAATGGATATCAATGATTTAAAGAATCAGAAAAAGATTATATATTTTGCCTTTTTCACTTTCTTTCTGATTCCAGGTTAGATCTAAACTCGAAAATATTTACATTTTCATTTTCATTCTCATTCAGCAATTATAATCACAGTAATGTATGGACATATTGCGGTAAGAATGCACAAATCGGAAACACTTTTGGGAGCTGAGAAATCGGGACCGAGCAATAAGAGGAGTGTGCTCAAAGTGCTGGGTGAGTGAGAAAGAATCTAATTTCTTTGACTGTTTAAAAAAAGAGAGTTCGGTTTCTCCAATAGACAATGATCCAATAGCCGTCCCAAGTTCAAATCCATTGATGGATTTGAACATCGATGGATTTGAACTCCAAGAACTCTCCAAGAACTCCAAGAACTCCAAGAACTCTCCAAGAACTCAAGAACTCAAGAACCTCCTCCAAGAACTCATTTTCAGTTTCCGTAGTGATCACATTTTTTCTCTTTTGGCTTCCATTTCACATGCAGCGATTATTATCAATATTTTTGAATGAAAATCAAGCGCAAGCTTCAACGACAATTCAATCCATTTTCACATTGGTTTTTTATATATCAGGTTGGTGAGTGGTTGGATGAAAGCTGGAAAGAAGTCATGTAAACTGCAAGAAATGATCTTATCAATGATCCTATCAATGATTTATCTTTTCAGGCTATTGTTACTACTCAAATTCTGCTTGTAATCCAATTCTTTACAATATTTTCTCCACCAAATATCGTTTGGCGTTTTGTCGAACGATTCTCGGAGAGAGATTGACGAAAAAATTCTGTCCGAGCTTCAAATCAGAGAGGAGTTTTTTAACGCAAAGGTGAGAAATGAAAGAAAAGAAATTAAAAGAAATCAATAGAAATCAATAGAAATGAAAAGAAATGAAAAGAAATCAATAGAAATGAAAAGAAATGAAAAGAAATGAAAAGAAATCAATAGAAATGAAAAGAAATTAAAAGAAATCAAAAGAAATCAAAAGAAATCAAAAGAAATGAAAAAAGAAATAATTTCTTCAAAGAAACAACTCAAATCTTTTCTAGACATGTGTGAAGAGGACGAGATTTTTAAAAAGAAAGGTAAAATTAGAATTGATTCAAGGGAGGAAGTTGAGCGCAAAATTTGCACAAAATTTTGTAAACACCATTCTGGTGGACTCAATTTTGAGCGTAAAGTAAACTGGAGGTTTTTTTGAAGTTAAAAACAAATGATCCTCTTGATCTTTTTGATCTTTTTGATCCCATTTCTGCATGTTCTGTTCTGCACTTTCATCAAGAAATCTTTTCCACACAAAATCTATAAATTTCTACTCTTCTAATACGCATTTTTCAAATTTCAAATAAATTTCAAAGTTATTGATGGCTTAATTGCATAAAGTTTACTTTAAAATGATATTGTAAAGTCATGCTTTGAATACTGTATCGAATTTTTCAATATAGTAGACAATTACGGTATTTTCTTACACTTAATGGGTTCTTTATATATGTCGTAGCCGATTATGAATGAAATTTTTTGGCAAATCTTTCTAGTAGAGCAACCCTTTAATGTATGAGGACAATATTATATCATCTTGTAGCGAATTCAATTCTGCGTCGATTGGTACCAAATTTGTGAGTTTAGGTTAAAAATTGCCGGCACTACAACGTTTCATTCAAAATCGGCTGGACCCCCGTAGCCGATTATGAATGAGTGGGTCTAGGAGCGTCCAACCATCAAGTATTTAGTATCATTCAACGCAGAATCATTGATAATTATGTTAAATTTTTAAAATTAGCAAGATTTGATGAAAAGAAAAAAAATTAGAGCAAAAAAACTGTTTGTTCAAGAGAAAACTTTGAAGCCCCATAATTTGTGTTCTTCTCATCAAATCTTGCTAATTTTAAAAATTTAACATAATTATCAATGATTCTGCGTTGAATGATACTAAATACTTGATGGTTGGACGCTCCTAGACCCATTCATTCATAATCGGCTACGACATATAAATGAGTTCTTTTTATTGAAAACTTTTGACATAAAAATATTGAATAGTACTTGAAATTAAACCTTGACTGATCTACTACTAATATTAGCCTTAAATACATGTACATTGGATTAACAATACCAGTTCTTTGTACAATGAATTAACAATGCCAGTTCTTTTAAAGGACCCCTAATTACTGGTACTGGATGTGTCAAGGCTTTAGTTAAAGAATTAGTAGAATAGAATTCTAAAGTTTGCATAGTATGACAATTGTGGTAGTACTGTAAGTGTAGTATTTAAAGCAATGTTAGTCTACTAAGTGCTCAGAGCATGATTCAACTCTCCTCACCCATCCCAATCGAATCTCTTTCAGTTATCGCGCAAATGCAATGTCTCGTTTCTCTTCCCTCCACCGTACTTCATCTCGTTTTTCCGAAGCTGCTCATTTGCGAAGATCGAGAAGAGAAAAGGGTGAAATGGGCGGATCATCAACTCCCATCCCAGCATTGAGAAGAATTTCTTCCGATCCCCAATTCTCACTTAAAGTACCAGAATCTTCTGAAGAGATGAGACCAGTTTCCTCGAGTCAAGCCTTTCTTTAAGAGATTCTTTATTCATCATCAACTAACTTATTTATCTACAATGGTTAAAATGAACTAATCTTTCAAATGTTTGTTTCGTTCTTCTTTGTATCATATCTAATCATTGAATATTCTCCTTTGATTCGCGATCATTTTCTTCTAAATACGGGTTTCTCAAATAAATATCTCGACTTTGACTGTAAATTTACATTTGAAACATTGAATTCTGAAACTTTTATGCATTTTTGACAAAGATCAGCCGCCTTTTTTCCTTGATTTCTCGCTGAGAACTGTCAAACCGAGGTGTGAAGTTGTCAATCATCGAAAAAAAAATCGGGAAAATTACAGACAGACAGCGATGAATACGATAATTTATCGATTTACGATAATATTTTGAGAGATTCGTTGTTTGAAAGAGGTAGAGGAGAGAGTGTGCTGTCTCTTGTAGGAAAAATCCGCTTCTGGCACACTGCCTGGGATAAGGCGGGTCGGAATGGCTCCTCGGTCGGTTTAATTACCCAAGTTTCGTTTACCAGCTGGCGCGCGATTATGGAAAGCCACCAAGAATATATACTACCGTAAATACTGCAATAGTAGCCCATCCCCTCGTACAGTCGCGTAGTCGCAAAAGTTTTTAGTATTTCATTTTTTTCAAAGCGCCCGTACTTTCAAAAAATGCGTCTTTGGTATCAAAAAATAGCTGAAATTCAGGGCTATTTTTTGATACCTAAGCGCACATTGTAGCATAAACCAGTGTCGAGAAAAACTCCGTTCAAAGCTAGACTACGCAACACTCCGCACCGTCATTATGGGGGTGGGGTACTAATAAAGTATTTACAATAGCTCAAAATTAAAAGCTTTATTTATACTAAAGATCACATCTATTTTCCCGAATATTGGTGATGTTTTGTGATTGGTAAAGAAACAGATCAGTTCTATTTGTAAAGGAGGGAAAATTTGTGAGTGGATAGGGGAAAGGGGAAGAGCGAGAGGGGAAGAGCGCTATGAAAAGGTAAATATTGTTTTTTTTGAAGGGAAAAGAGAACGAAAAATGAATGAATCAAGGTCTGGTTGCTGTTTTTTTCTTGACTATCAATGATTTCTCTTTTCAACTCAATTCAATTCTCATTCTTAGGCTAAACTTGTGATTGGTCCAATTTCCAATTTGTCCAATTTCCTCCACTTGATCGTAATTGCTTTGAGTGCAACGGAAACACATCCAATCTAGTGCACTTAATTCTTCATTTTCTCATTTTGTTGCAAAAAAAACAAGGATCGAGTGCACTAGAAAGGGTGCGTTTCTATTTTTGAGTAAATGATAGAAAGAGAGGCACAAGAGAGTTCAATAAAGATTCTCCAGCCCTTTCCAACTCTAATTACTCCAATTCAATTCCTCCAATTCAATTCCTCCCGCTTGATCGTGAGAATCGTAATACTTGGCTGTGAGAAAGAAAATAACAAACCAAAAAAAAAAACAAAAACACTTTCACGATTGTTAGTTCTTTTTTCGCAATTCCCCAAATTTTCAAAAGTTGCTCTTTCCTTTTTTTATCGTCTATAAACGTTGGCCAAATCAGATTCTCGCAATCCACTGAAAAATCCCCTTTCAAAGAGTCTTTTTCACGGCTTTTTACCTCAAAGATGCCTAAAATATAGGGGTTTTTTTTCCGAAAATTTCCCATCGAACATTCCCCAAAAAATCGCTTTGACAGGTTCTACCGGAAAATTTCCTTTTCAAGTTCAGTCATTTTTTTTCGTCGAAAGACTCAAACAATTGTCGGATCATCGAAATTCCCCGTGACAAGTCCATGGGAAATTCGCTTATTTTGAATTTTTTGGGATAGAGTGACTTTTTTGTGGCTGTCTGCTGCCCGCTCGCTCACCGATCCCACTCGCTCGCCCCTCTTGACGGATTCCAAAAGGCAAGCACCGTATACCAGAAGCTTTGCCAGATGGAGAATGATTGTGCGCGTGCACAATCATTCTCCATGACAAAGAACACCTCTCTTAACCCTTAAAGATCTCCTCTTTTGCTTTGTAGATGATGCAAAAAAAAGAAATTAAGCTGTAAATTTGTACCCGGGGGTTTTCGTGGTCGGAGAATCGATTGCCGGGGTTCATTTTATTGATTTCTCAAGTGAAACATTGATCTGAATGCCTCTTTATGTTTCAGGTCGGAGAATCGATTATAATAATAATCAAATCTGAAAGCTAAAGTCTGAAAGCTCACAAAATCCATTTGATACTTACTACGCGTTGAAACTTTGAACAGTTCATTTCTCTAAAAGTTCATTTCATTTCCCAAAGTTACCCGAGCGTGTCACATTTTACGTATCATCATTTCAATCTTTATCTTTTCAAAAGGTCATTTCTAATCGAATTACGAGATAAATCACTGGGAAGACTTGTAAAAAATCGAATTTTAAAGTTTAACAATAAAAATATTCAGTTAATCACCGAGAAAACGGGTTTTGATTTAAACATTTGATTTGAGAGGAAATGAAAGGAAATTATCAGAAAGATCTGGGGGTGGGACAAATGCGACCTTTTTTTGCTGGAAAAGGCCTTAGGAAAGGTCGTAGAGCTTCAAAAATATTTCCATAGAAGGGAATCTTATGTGTAGATTCCGAATTTCGACAAATTTGACGTGTCAGCGAGGTCTGATTTGTCGAAATTCGGAATCTACGCATACGATTCCCTTATGTGGAAATATTTTCGAAGCTCTACGGCCTTGCCTAAGGCCTTTTCCAGCAAAAAAAAGGTGCGCAAATGTCCAGATGCGCAAAAAAAAGGTCGCGTTTGTCCCACCCCCGTTAAGACTCGAATTTTAAAGTTTAACAATAAAAATATTCAGCTAATCACCGAGAAAACGGGTTTTGATTTAAACATTTAATTAGAAAGGAAATGAAAGGAAATTATCAGAAAGATCTTTCATTTTTTTCATTTTTTCATTTTTTTGTCAATTTAGCCATGACTTTTCTGTCAGATCTTTTTTTTTTAAAAAATCTATAAAATTTGAAGAATTAGTTTCAAATTTACTCAATTTCTGAAAAATTTAGACTCTTTGTGCTCTTGTTTTCAATTTTTATATTATAAATGGACTGTGAGTTGAAAAATTTACTACAATATCTGTCATTTTCCATCGAAAAAAAACCCACGTTGACCTTGAGGGGTTCTTTGGTGATTTTTCCCGGATTTCTTTCACTTTTCTTCAATAGAAAGACGATAAAATATGAGGGGAATATTGTATCGAATGGGAAAAAGAAAAAGAATCAGATCAACTAGGAAGTCGGAAATAACAGAAATAACAGAAATAAAAGTTCAAATATGAGCCCTATAGAATGTGTTCTGGACATTCACTCAATTGATTCCTTTGTGTACTTTGGCACTCAAACGCAATCTCTCTGGAGCACACAATTAGCAATTTTCTTGTAAAAACTAAGCTTTTATGACTCTCGAAAACTAGAGGGGCCGGTGTGCGTTTTTTCCATGTCTCTCGTAAGAAAAACCGTCGTCTGGCACACTGGCCTGAATAAAGACGCCCGGAAAGCTATCTCGGTCGGTTTAATTACCCAAGTTTCGTGTGCTGGGAAAGCGTGATTATGTACCCAGAAAACTCATGATCAACAGAATGTCTGCGCCAGAATGATTGTGTTTCCATTCCTGAGCTCAAAGTGTATCACAAAAAAAGAAGTCTAGTCTACTTATTGCATGGATCGTTTTCCCATTTCACTGCTATTTTCCCGAAAGTGTGATCGGATTGCCCAAAAAAAGGGAGTGAATGGGCGTGAAATTGATGATACTTTGTGCAAAAGTCAAAAAAGGAAAAAAAAAGTGAGAATCATTGGAGATTCCCCGTTTTTCGTGTGTTGTATGAAATTGGGAAAGGATTTTTTTTTCGGCGCCTATTCAAAACGATAACTCGATTTTTATCGTGGTTTGCTTTTTGAAAAATTCGAGGATTCTTTTCTTTCGTTTTGAATGGTTCTTTCTTTATTCTTTCTTTATTCGCCGAAATTTTCTAGTCGGATTCAAGAATTTTTATCTAAAAAAATAGTAAACGCAACTTTTCTTGGCTTGATTGAATTCTGGAAAGCTGAAAGAAGAGTTTTTCTTTATCTTTCAAGCTTTTGATCATCTGAATCTGATGCTTTTGATTAAACTGATCATCAAAACCGGAATCTCAATAAAAGTATTCCTAAATATTAGGCAATCAGGTCAATCAGATTCATTTCTCAAATATCTTAGCCTATCCTAGCCTATCTTAGCCTTGTCTTAGCCTTGTCTTAGCCTATCTTAGCCTATCCTAGCCTATCCTAGCCTATCTTAGCCTATCTTAACCTTTCTGATATCTTAGCCGTTTATGAAGTAAGAGAGATTCTCTAAAAACAATTCTAGCAAAGTTTTGATGCAAAATAGTCACATGTACCTATAATGTTACGCAGAAAAAGAGCTTTGCCTGTTTTTCTCAGCGTTTCCCCTAAAAAATAGCCCAATTCTTTACGTTGTTCTCTTCTTTTCTTTCTCGATCTCTAATTGGTGTCAACATGTCTCTTTTTGGGAAAGAAAAAAAGCAGAGCTCCAAAGCTTTTCTCCAAAAAAAGGATTGCGACATTTTGTGGAAGGACCCTTCAATGGATTCACTGAATATCTCTTTTCTTTTCAAAAAGCAATCATATTTTTCCTCTCTAAAAACCTTTTGTCACTTTTTATGAAATATGAAATTTTTGAGCAGAAAAGTTGAGTTTTCGAGTGTTTTTACGATTCTGATCGATGAAAATTTCAGAAGATCGATTCTTTGTGAGTATTTTTATGAAAATTACTATATTTTTCTTGCAAAAACAAATCTATGTGGACTGAATTGGATCAGGAGATCAGGAGATCTCCCCAATTTCCCTCAAGAGTTTCTATTTTGGGAAACTGCAATTACCCACAAAAATCTATACAGTTTTCAATGAGAGACTTAAAATTCAATTCTAGCTTTTTTTCCAATTTATGAATCCCGGGAGAGTTTTCAAAACTAGTTGCGTTTTCAAAACTAGAACTTCAAAACTTTTAAGCTGAATACTTCTGCAATGGAGAACTCGGGCAGATCAAAAACTCTTGCGCCACCGGGACTCGAAACCTCGACCTTTCGCTGTGCTAACCATTTCACCACAATGCATCTGATTCCCCTACTCCAGAGGGAGTTAAGTTTAGCTCATTTTCTCACCTTAAGCCCTTTTTGTAAAAATGAAAAGCTACACGTAAAATCTGATTGAATTTCCGTTTTGACGAGACAAAGCCGATTGTGCTTGTGAAGAAGAGAAGGGACAAATTGAGGGGGGACTTTCACTAATTTTCTCCCAACTGAAATACGAGATTTTTCTAGTGATTCAATTCTTTACCGATCTTTGACTCAAACAAAAATTCTATTTCCTTTTTGAGATTTCTGAATGTCAAAATGAATGTTTTTATGCAAATTAATTGGAATTTTTGAGGGATAGAAGGCTTTTTCAGGCTATTTTTCGGGTCTGATTCGTACAGGTGAAAGGATTTCGGATAATATAAGCTTAAAAGCTTTTATTAGCAAAAAGGAAGCAGATTTATGAGCTTCTAGATAAAAATGGAACTAGATCTGAAGGACAACTCTAGGTGTCCGTTCTTTCCATGTGTCTCGTAGGGAAAAGCGGCGTCTGGCACACTGCCCTGGATAAAGACGCCCGGAAAGCTACCTCAGGCGGTTTAATTACCCAAGTTTTGCGCCAGAAGCCGCAAGGAGCAACAAATGCTTAAGCAACTTAAGCAACAAATGCTTTAAATGATTTTCTTTTGATTCTCCTTCCTTTATATTAGGTTGGCCGGAAAGTTCTTTCCCTTTTTTTGACGCTAGATCTAACTTTTTATTTTACGCATCAAAAACGCCAAATAAAAAAAACAGAATTTATCTACTCGAAATATTCACCGTCAACATCAATAAAATCCAGCCACTTATCCGACAACAAATAGATTCCGCGGCGGTAAAACTCACATGGCTTCGAATCGAAAAACTGAGTGAGTGAGTGAGTGACAAGCGCACCATCGGACTATCATCTGTTCAGGTATTTTGTCCAGAATCGTCCGATTATCATTTTTTTCAGTTCTCTGGAGCATCATTTGCGTGGAAAAATCTTTCAAAATGTCGAGGAAATGCGCTTGTCACTCACTCAGTTTTTCGATTCGAAGCCACGTGAGTTTTACCGCCGCGGAATCTATTTGTTGTCGGATAAGTGGCAGGATGTTATTGATGTTGACGGTGAATATTTCGACTAGATAAATTCTGTTTTTTTATTTGGCGTTCTTGATGCGTAAAATAAAAAGTTAGATCTAGCGTCAAAAAAAGGGAAAGAACTTTCCGGCCAACCTAATATTTTGATCTCCTGTTCAATGTGTCGTCTTGAAGCAAAATGATGTGCTGTTTTTTCTTGCTTTACCCCCTAAATTTCCTCAATTCTATCATTTTTCCGCTTCAGAAGCATAGAAAGAGACGAAAAAGGCCCCTCAAGGCCTCAATTTGTCCCTTTTCTCCCATCATTTTTCTCTTTTTCCTTCAAGAAAACCAACTGTTGTCAAAGATCGAGAAATTTTCAACAGAAATGACCACAAGAGTTTTTCATTTTGTTTTTCTCATTTCATTTTTGAGAGTGAACAAGTGAGATCTCAATGTTTCACGATCGTATTTCAACGTCTTTTCACTGTTTTCTGCGATTTTAACTTTAACGATTGGCTTTGATTCTTCTATTTTGCATCTTTAGGATCTTTAGGATCTTTAAGATCTTTAGGATTCTATTTTAGATCTTTAGGATCTTTAGGATTCTAATTAGGATCTTCTAAGTACAACAAATAGCATTAGAATCTCTACTAGAATCTCTACTATCATTTGCTCTGAAACTCTTTCGGTTTTTATTTTCTTTTCTTTCATATTTTCATCATCGGCCATTTTCGCCAAATAAACTTTTATTGCTTTTTCAGATATTAGATATCTCTCATTCTCATATTAGAATCAACTGAGAATTCTTTTGAAAACTTCAAAAAAGATCTTGATATTGAATACTCACAAAATAAATCTTTTAAATTCAATTCCAAAACACCTGATATAGTTTTGCAGTATACTAAATGACTCAAGTTTTTCTTTTTCTTCTTTTTCTTTTTTTTCTTCTTTTTCTTTCTAATACCTTTCACCTGTTTCATTATTTTTAATCAAAAATGAAATGTTTTTAGTTTTCTAGAGTTTCTGTCAATCTAAGTATCTAAGAAACGATAATTCTTAGAAATTTTATTTTAGCTGAGCTGTTTCAGGGAAATTCAACCCAAAAGCTGACCCTCTTGAGATGAAATCGAATAGAAATTGTATAGAAATTGAATAGAAAAACATTTCAAAGGGATATTATAAGGAAATGCTAGAATTTGGATACTTTTCTGCTAGAATCACAATGGATACAGTAGCTCTATAGATAATAGAATTACAGTATCTAATTGCTCATATTAGCGTTTACTTCTTCATGCTTTCCCCTGCCTATTACTTTTTATCGCAACTCTTCTTTTTTCTGTACTGCAACAACTCTGTACTCAATTTTGCTCAATTTCAGAATAAAACCTTGATTCACTTGATTAGATAGAAGTCGACAAAAAGTGAAAGAGATTCTTCTCAAAAATGGGCCAAAGTTTTCTCCGACGACATCTTCTTCTCATATTGACTATAGGTTTGTGGATTTGTGTGTAGTTTTTGTAGAAAAGTTGCACTTACAAAGTTGCACAAGTCAGCTAGACCGGAGAAATGCCTTTGTTAGTCAGTGTTAGTCAGCTAAAACAAGTTGCCTTTGTTAGCACAAGAAAAAGAACTTGATCCACCATGATCCAACCTGATCCACCTTC